>CM067587.1:335000-422339 GCA_034336665.1 Luscinia megarhynchos
GGGGAATTAAAACCCTGAGCTGTCACCTGCACCCAGCAGGAGCAGGAGTCAGCGTTTCTGAGACCTCTCCGTGCCTGATGCAATCCCAGTTTTGTCCCTCATCCCTAATTAACACATCAGTGTCAGTCTCCAGGAAATGGGAGACAGGAGCCTTCCAAAAATCCCTGCGTTAGGAATCGCCGGCGGGACGGGGCCCGGTGCGTCACGGAGGGAACACCTCAAATCAGGGGGAAGTGCAAACATCGGCGGGATTGGACTCAGAATTAATTAAAGTGTCGTGACAAGGAGGTGCCTCACAGCCCAGAGAACCTCGGGACGGTATAAAAGGTCCTTCAGCCTCGTCCTCCACAACCGCTCGCCTCCACTTCCAGAAACTTCTCGCTGCAGCTGGAGAGGGTAAGAGAAATTAAGAAATAATTTCATTATTTCTGTTCTCGCTGACGGAGAGGATACTTCCACCACGGGGTTTTTATGGAGCTGGGATTTAGGGAAGACTTTCCTGCGTATGCTGAGGGGTGGGAGAGGGGGGAATGGCAGATGGAGGCACAAGGATTCCTGACAAGGATTCCCTGACAAGGATTCCCAGGAAAGGTGCAGCCCCTGGAGGGATCCTGGGGTCACACAAACTCTGCTGGAACTGGGGTTTGGCAGATGGGCTCCAATTGGCTCACAGGCACCTGATTTCACACCCCAATTCCCAGAGCACGTCCAGCAGATCCAGGCAGGATCAATGGGGGTGCTGGGTCTGCCTTAAAAGATGAAAAAAGGGGTTAAACGGTTAATGGGAAATCTCAAGAAAAAATATATAAAATAGAAATATACTAAATGTACTTTTTAAAAAAAATGGGGGGAATGTGAGAAGTGGATCAGAGCCTGCTCTCACCACAATGATCCCTTGCTCAAACAGCCCTGCCAGAAGTCCAGGATGTGCTCCCGCGGCTCCTGCCACGACTACGAGTCCTCCTGCCACGGATCCCGCTCCTCCTGCCATGAATCCCGCTCCTCCTGCCACGGCTCGGGGTCCTCGTGCCACTACACCATCCAGAGGCAGCCTGTGCAGAAGTTCAGCTATGTGACGACCCTGCTGTGCCCCCGTGCAGAGTTACTGCCCCCCTGTGCAGCGTTACTGCCCCCCAGTGCAGCGTTATTGCCCCCCTGTGCAACCCTGCTGCCCCCCAGTGCAGCGTTACTGCCCCCCAGTTTGCCCCCAGGTCACCAAGAACATCTGCAAGCTGCCAATGTACCCCAAATACTGAGGGCAGGACGTGGCACTGGAACCAGATCGATGCCTCTGGTGGTTCCCAGTTCTTGCTTTTGTCACTTCTTTGCAAGCAAAGCCTTCTGAAGCCAGAGGTGATGCAGTTTTAGGATGAAATCTCTGGTTTTAAGGAGCTCTGAGCTGCTTTATCTCTCCTCTGCCAGCGCTAGGAATGGTTCCCTTCTTGCTCTGCTGCTTCGTTCTACAGCAAGAAAATAAAAATGGTGTTTCAAGCTGACCTAAGAGTGCTGGATGTTTTCGTTAAATGGCTGCATTCATGGGCAAGGGGGACATCGAGGGGCTGGAGCGTGTCCAGAGAAGGGAACAGAGCTGGGGCAGCAGGAGAATGGAATGGAGAATTCCTGAGGGATCTGGAGGCACTCAGCTGGGAGAAAAGGAGGCTCAGAGGCAACCTTGCTCTGCCCAACTCCCTGGCAGGAGGCTGAGGTTGGAATCAGGAGGAATTTCCTCCTGGAAAAGGGGGTCAGGGCTTGTCAGGGGCCACCCAGGGAGGTTTGGAGTGCCCATCCCTGGAGGTGTCCAAGGAATTCCTGGAGGTGGCACTCGGTGCCCTAGGCATTGTACACAGCTTGGATTTGGTGGCCTGGGACCTCTTTTCTCTGGGATTCTGTGCTGGTCCCGTGACATCTCTGTTTTCTTGTGGGTTTGGAATCAAAATTTAATCCCTGGAGAGGGAGGGATGCCAAGGAAACGTGAAATCCATGGAAAACGCCTGCGGGGCCGAGAGGAGCACGTGGGGTGAATTCCTGGGGGAACAAATCCTTGCCCTGGGCTCTGCAGATGTTGAGGGTTCAGGTTTCCACCTGACCTGTGTGTTCATGTTTTCCTCTCCTGTTTCTGCTTTCAGAGCCGCTGCTATTTTTGGAAGCGAAATAAAACCAGTTCCCACAGGGGTTTGGAGCATGGAACAGCCTCAATTAACCAGTTTTCTGCAGTGTAAAATAAGCGAAAGGTTTCCCCGGGGTGATTCATCCCTCATCACCCATCCCTGGCGTGGGAAAGAGCCTGGAATGAGCTGAGTGCTGCGACAGCCACTAAATGAGCAGTTGGTCAATAAACAATTGGAATTAGTTATTTATAGGTTATGGGGGAAATGCTCATTAGAGAGGAATGGGTTAAAAAGGAAAAGTTGTAGGCAGGACAGAGAGCAGTGGATGATTCACCTGCCTGGGGGTTCTTGCTCTTGCTGAAAGGTGGCTCAGCCTCACACGAGCCTAAAAAAAACCAATTTTCTTACTCATTCCTGCCCTCCCTGCAGGTGGGAATTGGGTTCATGAGGTTTTGTGGCCTCAGGTTTGGTCTTCCAGTAAAAGCTTTCACTTCCCTGTGCTGTCTCAGATTCTAACTTTCTCCTCTGTCACTGGTCATGGTTTTATTTCCTCTTCCAAATCCACGGAAGGTCATAAAGTCGATAAGGAGCCCATTCCCTGTGGATTCAGGCTGGGAATGTTGGGAATGTTGAGCCTGTGGAGAACCCAGAGCCCCTCCCAAGATCTCTAGGGGCTCCAGGGAAGCTGAGAGGGATTTTTCCTCAGGAACTGCAGGGACAGGACACAGGGAATGATTCCAGTCTGACAGAGAGGAGTTTTAGGTGGGATGAAAGGAAGAATTTTTTCCCTGTGAGGGTGGCGAGCCCTTGGAGAACCACAAACATTTGGCAAGAGAAATCCAGGTGGCCTAAAGGGACATTTCTGCTCTTAGGGACACGTCCAATGAGGACACAGGGGATTCCACAACAGGGATATAGTGTGAGGAAACCGCCAGGGATTAACGGGGAGGAATTTGCCTCATGTGTCCCAGCAAGTTTTGCTTTCCTGCATCTCCAATCCAAACAAACAGAGCTCTGCCCCTCTGGGCATCTTTCAGAGCCTTTCACTCAAAGCAAAATACAATTGAGAAATTTTATGGCCCTGAATTGAATATTCTCCTTTGTGAAATCACTGTTGGGTCAATGACTCCGCCTTGCAGAGCTTTAAACACCTCTGGTTTCCACATCCAGCTGTAACAACGGGGATTTTTTTGGCTCGCTGGATTAATCCACGCACCAAATCCGTACAAAGCCAACACAAAATGGCCTCGTTTTAGCCAAGCTCTCCTCCTTCACCTCCCTGCCCTGGATGTTAAAAATGCTGGAGTTTCTGTCCCTTCTCTGCAGGCTCTGGAATCCCGGGGTGTGAGCGTCAATCGCTAATTAAGGCACCTCAAGGTCATTAACGCGGCTGAACCCAATCGGAAATTGAGCTGCGAGGGAACCGGCACGCCGACCTTGGCGTGACCTTGCCTGGAGAAGCGGTGACCTCACGGTCCTGGGAATTCTTCGAAAGCAGGACCAGCCCCTCGAATTGTGACGCTGCCAATCAGGAGCAGAACTGAGGGGAAACAGAGGCACAAGGTTCTGGTGACCCTGAAGTGTCCTCAACATCCCAAACTGGAGGAGCAAACAGCCGAAATCTGCCCTCCTTCAGCCCAGTGGGACTGAAGGGTCCCCAGGGATGAGGGGATCCCCAGCAGGAGCAGCTCTTGCCCTAGGGGTGACCCCAGACACCAAATATTTCAGCCCGGGGTCACTCACAGCTCGGGGTCACTCAGCTTGGGGTCACTCACAGCTCGGGGTCACTCACAGCTTGGGGTCACTCAGCTCAGGGACCCTCACAGCCTGGGGTCACTCACAGCTCGGGGTCACTCAGCTTGGGTTTACTCAGTCCTGGGGTCACTCACAGCCTGGGGTCCCTCACAGTCCGGGGTCACTCACAGCCTGGGGTCACTCAGCTTGGGGTCACTCACAGCCTGGGGGTCACTCACAGCCTGGGGTCACTCAGCCTGGGGTCACTCACAGCTCAGGGTCACTCAGCCCTGGGGTCACTCAGCCTGGGGTCACTCACAGCTCAGGGTCACTCAGCCCTGGGGTTAACTCATGGTCACTCAGCCCAGGGTCACTCACCCCGGGTCCCATGAGCTTCCCCTGACCGGACAGAGATCATTTTTTTATAAAGTCGTGGTTTAATTTGAGATCCTCGAGAGATGCTCAGGACATCCCACGGATGCTTTCATGCAAAACAGATATTAACGTCCCTCATTAATGACTGATCACATGATCATTAGCATCAGCACTAATGAGTTTTTCCAGAACTAACAACCGTGGGTGGCTCTTCCATTACTCGAGGGCATCTTGGAATCTCAAAAGAATCGAACAGGAATTTTGCAGATCGAGTTATGCCGTGCATAAACAAGGATGCAAAACTTCCAGAGCGGTTTTGCGTTTTGCATTTATTTAAATATTTTGGAGAGGAATAGGGAAAAAAAATGCAGGCTCCGGTTTGACCCAAAACCAATTCCGAATTTCTAAAACCAATTCCAAATCTCCAAAACCAATCCCAAATTTCCAGTTTTCAGTGAGAATGTCTGATATTGGCCAGGCCTTGAGACTCAAGGAGAGTTTGGACATCAACCTCAGGCACGGGGTGGACAGGATGGTCCCCGTGGATGCTTTCCAGCCTGGGATATTCCACCATCCCATAATTCCATTTTTATGGGAAAACGTGTGCCAATGGGAATCCCGTAATTCCATTTTCACATGTTTCCCCATGCACGGATGGGATAAGGCAAGGAGGGATGAGATTTCAAGAACTATCTTGGATGTTTTCAGTCACTCTGACTTTTCTGTCTTGTATAAAATTCTCTGAATTTTATAATTTACCGTATTCATATCTACAATTTTAATGAATAATTTTGCATTTCCTCCCCCAGCTCACATCAGAATTTTTTACTACACTGTAAGATTTAAATTGTTCTTTTAATTTTTGGTCGTTTCAGGCTGAGCACATTTTTTTTTTTCTTTTGAAGAGATGTACTTCTGTTCCATTCACTGTTTAGCGTTTCATTGAGCAAGCAAAAGAATATAAAAAAATAAAAGAATATTTTGCTAATTTATCCTCACATAATGCTAAGATCTCTAAAGACCCCCCCAGAAGGGGTTTGGGTGGCCCCAAAATGAAAAGGATTTTGGGCTCCACCATTTCTGCATTGAGACGCAGAGCACGGGATCACGGGATTGCACTTCCTGGAATTCTATTTTAAAAATAATATCAAGGAGCAACTGACGTCCAGAAGCTTCTGGAATCCACTGCATCTCAATCTTAATTAGGATTTTTATGCCAATTAATCATCTCCACTCAGCAGCCTCGCCACATGCAAAGCGAGAAGAAACAACCCCTCCAAGCGTCCCACAAGAATTAACTCGACATTAAAAAATTGTAAAAAATTCACACGACAAATTGGTAATGACCCGAAATTGAGGGGTTGGTCAAAAGCCACGAGGCAAAGACTAAACACACAAAGGCCCATGGGGTGAATAAGAACAGGCTTGGTGCGTAAATCACGGATTGCTGGGGGGTACCTCATGTCCGGCAGGACAATCCCGACCTCAATAAAAGCTCCCCGGGTGCCTCTGCTCCTCACACACCTTCAGCTCCCAGCAAGAACGGTGAGTGTCTTCTGCCAGGGATCCTCGGGTCTCCTCCGGTGTTGGGCGAGCGATGAGCTGGGGCTTTGTGCCGGATCTCTGCGGGGAGTTGGGCTGGGCGGAGCTCTAAGGGTGTCTTCTGATCCGAATTGCTCCTGGTTCCATGGATTTGTGATTCCATGGGTTTTGATTCCACACGTTTTTGCTTCCATGGGATTTTGATTCCATTGTTGGTTTTTTTTATTCCATGGCTTTGTGATTCCATGGCTTTGGGAATCCATGAGTTTTTGATTCCATGGCTTTGGGATTTCATGGGTTTTTGATTCCATAGCTTTGGGACGGGTTTTGATTTCATGGCTTTGGGATTCCATGAGTTTGTAGTTCCGTGGCTTTGGGGTTCCATGAGTTTGTAGTTCCGTGGCTTTGGGATTTCTTGGGTCTTGATTCCATGGCTTTGGGATTCCATGAGTTTGTAGTTCCGTGCCTTTGGGGTTTCATGGCCTTTTGATTCCACGTTTTTGGGATTCCATGGGTTTTAGATTCCATGGTTTTACGATTCCATGGTTTCAGCTTTCCATGGTTACAGGGTTCCATTATCCGCAGCTCTCTCTGAAATCCAGATTTTTCTGAGACTGTTGATCTGCTGCCTCTTAGAAAAGGTGGAAGAGAGCGGAAAACGGGCTGGTCAGGGTGGAAATTCAGGGAGGGAACATCCTGGATGAGCCTAGCATGGGCAGCCCGCAAGAGAGTTCAAATCTCTCCGGGACAGAGCGCAGGTGATTCCATTCCTGCGAGGATCCTGGGCTTCCAATTCAAGACAAAGAAATGGGAAGTGGGTGGGATGTGGGCAGTGTGGAAATGTGCTGGATCTCCAAGTGCTTTGTGTTCCAGGTCCTCGCTCCGGCCACCCTCCGCTCCTCTCCCAACACCATGTGCTCCACTGGATGCTGTTCCACGGGATGCTGCTCCGTCGTGAAGAGCAAGACCGTGTGCTGCACCCCGTGCAAGACAGTGTGCTGCAGCCCCTGCAAGACTGTCTGCTGCAGCCCTTGCAAGACCGTGTGCTGCAGCCCCTGCAAGACAGTGTGCTGCTCCCCGTGCCAGCAGTCCTGCTGCTGCGACCCCTGCCAGAAAACCGTGTGCTGTGACCCGTGCCAGAAGCCCTGCTGTGATCCATGCCAGTCCTGCTGTGACCCGTGCCAGTCTTGCTGTGACCCATGCCAGAAGCCTTGCTGTGATCCCTGCCAGTCCTGCTGTGACCCATGCCAGAAACCCTGCTGTGATCCATGCCAGTCCTGCTGTGATCCATGCCAGAAACCTTGCTGTGATCCATGCCAGTCCTGCTGTGACCCGTGCCAGAAGCCTTGCTGTGATCCCTGCCAGTCCTGCTGTGACCCGTGCCAGAAGCCCTGCTGTGATCCATGCCAGTCCTGCTGTGATCCATGCCAGAAGCCTTGCTGTGATCCATGCCAGACTGTGTGCTGTGACCCGTGCCAGACTGACGTGCTGTGACCCATGCCAGAAGCCCTGCTGTGACCCGTGCCAGTCCTGCTGTGATCCTTGCCAGAAGCCTTGCTGTGATCCATGCCAGACTGTCTGCTGTGATCCATGCCAGAAGCCTTGCTGTGACCCGTGCCAGTCCTGTTGTGACCCATGCCAGAAGCCCTGCTGTGACCCGTGCCAGTCCTGTTGTGACCCTTGCCAGAAGCCTTGCTGTGACCCATGTCAGTCCTGCTGTGACCCGTGCCAGAAGCCCTGCTGTGATCCCTGCCAGTCCTGCTGTGACCCGTGCCAGAAACCTTGCTGTGACCCGTGCCAGTCCTGCTGTGACCCGTGCCAGAAGCCTTGCTGTGACCCGTGCCAGTCCTGCTGTGACCCGTGCCAGCAGTCCGTGTGCTGCACCAAGGTGTGCCAGAAGTCGGTGTGCTGCGTGCCCCGGCCCTGCTGCTGCCCCTGCGGGTCTCTGTCCTGCTGCTCCTGCGTGGTCAAGAAGCCCGTGGTGGTTTGCTGCACCCCCGTGAGGAGGTGCTGCACCCCCTGCATCCCCATCCAGCAGTGCTGCATCAAGAAGAGCTGCTGAGCTGCTCCCCCTCTGGGAACAGGCACAAGGAGGTGAAAAGCTGCTCCTCTGCTGCTGGTTCTCATTGTGATGGAGCCCATTCACAGCGATTTTCTTCTTCCTTTCAAGCTTCTTTCTGTCCTTTGGTTGCCTACTGTCTTTAATTATTGACTGTCTTGAGTAGCCCAGAATTTATCCCCCATTAGATATTAGTGAGGTGTTCCTTCTCCTCCTGGTGTTTGGGAAACCTTTGGTGTCACTTTGATCACTCTTCATTTCCTCTCTTGACTTGCAGACAATAAAATTTAGCATTAAGCAAAAACTCAGCATTTGGTCTTTTTGTGGTTCTTACACGGATTTGCCCTTCATCTGTCACCTTGCCCAGGATTTGTCACCTTGCCCAGAATTTGTCACTTTGCCCAGGATTTGTCAATTTGCCCAGGATTTGTCACTTTGCCCGGGGTTTGTCGCCTTGCCCAGGGTTTGTCCTCATTCCAGCACCCCCTGTGCCCTTGGCCAAGGTCCTGGATGTGTCCCAGTGGCACAGCACAACATTTGGGACACAAGGAGCTGTCCATAAATTAGGTACAAATTAGGGCATGTCTGAAACAAGTGGAGCATTCTTGATCCTCCAGAATGGAATTCCCAGAGCAGCTGTGGCTGCCCCTGGATGTCCCTGGATGTGTCCAAGGACATTGGGGCTTGGAGCAGCCTGGGACAGTGGGAGCTGTCTCCTGCCCAGGGGAGGAACAGGATGAGTTTTAAAATCTTTTCCAGCCCCAACCATTCCTTGATCCCTTCTCGCCCCTCCAGATCGTTCACCTCACTCAGATTTTACAACAAAGCTGCAAGCTGGAGTAATTAAAACTCAAAACTCAGCGAGGCAGAACTGCACCATGTGAAAACACAGCACTCCACACATCAGAGACTCCTGGAATATCCTGACTTGGAAAGGATCCCCCAGGATCATGGAGTCCAACCTCTTCCCTTAACAGGCACCCCAAATCCCATTCTGGGCATACCCTGGCAGCGCTGTCCAAACGCTCCTGGAGCTCTGTGGGGCCGTGACCATTCCCTGGGCAGTGCCCAGCACCCTCTGGGGGAAGAACTTTCCAGAAATATCCAACCTAAGCCATCCCTGGCCCAGCTCCAGCCCTGTCCCTGCTCCCACAGCAGAGATCCGAGCTGCCCCCATGGAGGAAGCTGTGAGATTCACAGGAGCTCATCCCTAATCTCGGAATCATTCCCAGAGGAATTCACTACTTACTGGACAGCAGGCAGCACCTTCTTCCCATCACCATCTTCCAAAAATAGAATCTCAGAAACCCCCCGAAATCAGGATTTTTTCGGGAGCAGAGCGTTTCCCCTCGCGTTCCTGGATTACGAGCCCAGGAATGAAACTCGGGTTTGGCATCCGACTCAAAAGCTTCATTCCTGAAATAGCAAACCCGTGAGTCAACGATACCTTCCCTCCCCTTCTGGGACTTTCTTTGCTATTAAAATTCAGGACTCAGCTCGGAATTGCAGGTCTGGAGAAAACGCCTGGAGCTCTGGCTTCATTTGCTTCTTCCAACCTTCCCACTCAACATCTGCATTAAAATCTTCTTCTCTACATTAAAATCATCTTCTCTATGTGTTTGACTCTTCTGGAATCATTGCCTGGGTCTTGAGGAAGGTTTTTATTTATTGTAAATCGGGCACAGTGCAAGATATCCCATATCAGAATGTTTTATAAAGTGTTTCCTGTTTAGGGAATCTGAATATTCATATTGTCTTTGCATTACAGCCATGAAATGGCTTTGGGTTGGACAGTATGTTAAAATCCAAAGGCAGAGACACCTCCAGCTAGACCAGAGCTCCATCCAGCCTGGTCTCATCCAACGTTGGAAAAGCTGTAGGAACAGATTCACAAAGATCTTGCAACTCAAACTCACAGAACCACCAAGGAAGTTCCCAAAGACATCCCAGGATGGGATGTGCCCTCTAAAGGGAATTTTGTGGGAGCATTATTTCTGTCCTGAGTGCAGGTTAACTGGAACTGAAGAGGGAAAATACTGAAAATACTGGGAGTATTGTGGTGTCGTTTAGCCTGGAGATGTTTAGATGGGATTTGGGGGTTTTGGGGAAGAAATCCTTCCTTGTGAGGGTGTTCCATGGGTGCCCCATCCGTGGAAGTGTCCCAGGGCAGGCTGGATGGGGCTTGAAGCAACCTGGGATGGTGGAAGGTGTCCCTGTCCACCCAGGAGGGTTGCGCTGGATGATCTTTGGGGTTTCTTCCAACCCAAACCATCCCGAATTTCTATGACTACAACACCAGGATCATCTTGAACAATAAAGCCCGATAAAAATGCGATGAATGCTTGATTCAGGGGAGATGTTTGAGGGTTTACACAAGGAGGACGTTGCTTCCTGCAGGCAACTCTTGGTGATTATTGGGTGACCAAAACCATGATCCCCTGGGGACAATTCCAGGGAATTGTCAATTCCGGAAGGGACACGCCACGTCACAGGAGGTCATGGTCACATCCTGGAAAGGCAGATCCTGTCCCAGTCACCAGGGATCACCTGCCACCACGTCAGCCTCACAGTCAGAGCCTCCTGGACGTGATGGTCGCCTCTTTTTGCCATGAATTGGTGCTGCCTCAGCGCCCTGGAATTCCCATTTTTTTACCGGGGGCCGCATGGAATCACCATCAGCATCTTCTGACGTGGGGTTGTTTGTCCCTGCTCTGCACGTGGTCTCAGTTCCTTGTGTGAATGCTCAAATGTGGTCACCACAAGTGTCCTCAGACCCAGAAACCTTTGGAGTAATCTCAGAAAATGAGATTATCGGGGAAAAAACCTCACGTAAGCTGTGCTGCTTCATTTAGACTGAACCCATGCATTCCATGGATGAAAATAAAAAAAATTTAATAATATAACAAAAATTTAAAAACAAGGAGTGTGAGAACCCAGCACCCTGAAGGGAGGCCCAAGAGCAAGACTGAGGAAGGAGAAATTTTAGCCTAAACTTTGACCACAGAGGCAGGAAAAAAAGGGATCCCCATTGACCAAAAAATTTCCACTGACCCCCCAAAAATCCCAGCCAGCGGCAGAGGGGACACCTGGGCAATGACAGCTCCGAGTTCCAGGCATGGTTGTCCCACTGCTTCAGCACGTGGCTCCCCTCAGGCACATTGTTAAACATCCCCGTGTCCCAAGGTCATTCCCTGGGAAGGGCTGGGGATACCTCAGAGCTCCCTCGCTCCTGGTCCCATTAACGCAAATCCATTAGGAAATTTGCATCTGTTGTTCCTCTGGACGAGTAATTATGGGGCACAATTGAGGGGGTGAGCAAACAGACACAGGCAGAGGTTAAACACGGGAGGAAGGCGCGTGAGGGGTCACGGAATTGCCGAGGGATGCCTCATTTCCAGGGGAGGAGGCTTTGGAGCGTATAAAAGGCTCCCAAACCCAGGGGTCTTCATTCGATCATCTCCACTTCTCCTCTCCTCCTCCACTGCTCAGCAGGGTAAGCAGGGTTTTGCTGGTTGTCTTTACTTTGGGACTCTCTTAAGTTGGGATTCGTTGTTTGTCTTTACTTTGGGACTCTGTTAAGTTGGGCTTTGCTGCTTGTCCTTACTTTGGGACTCTGTTAAGTTGGGCTTTGCTGCTTCTCTTTACTTTGGGACTCTGTTAAGTTGGGGCTTTGTTGTTTGTCTTTACTTTGGGTCTGTGTTAAGTTAGGATTTATGGCTTGTCTTTTCTTTGAGACTCTGTTAAGTTGGGCTTCTCCAGGATTTTCTGGGCTGGCTAATTTGAGACTGGAGATTTGGGATCATAGATTGGTTTTGGGGGACTGGAGATTGGTTTAAGGCTGCACTCAGGGGGATTCTCTCTGGCAGAACCAGCTCTGGAATAAAATGCCAGAAGCACAGGAGTCTGTGCTGGGTTTAGGACAGCAGGAACATCCTTGGCCAGTTTAGGATGGATTTGGGGATAAGAATGCTTTGAGCTGCCTCAGTCTGGAGGAGATTCAAGCAGAGAAAAAGACAAATTCTCTCTTTCCCTTCCAGCTTCGCCTCCTCTCCCATCACCAAGATGTCCGGGTGCTGCGGCGGTGGCAACAATTACTCCGTGTGCTGCTACAGCAGCCCCAAGTGCTGCAAGAGGCCCATGTGCTGCAGCCCCATGCAGTGCTGCAGCCCCTGCTGCACCCCCTGCTGCATGCCCATGCAGTCCTGCTGCATGCCCATGTCCTGCTGCTACACCATCAGCAGCAACAACAACAGCTGCTGCGGCGGCAGCAACGGTGGCTGCTGCGGCGGCAACTGAGCCCGGCCTGGCTGATTCCCTCCTGGATACGGATGTGGATATGGAAAACACCCCAATTCTCCTCCCCCCATGCTTAGAGACTGCAGAACTCCTCTTCTCCTCCTGCCTTCCCTCTCCTCTTGCTTGTGGTGCGCCCTGAAGCCGCCGCCCAGCGAGTTCCTCCTGCGAGCGCCGGCCCTGCTCCTCATTTTCCTCTTGGTGTGTGGGATGTTCCACTCTTTTTGTTGCCCTTCTGCTCCAATCTGTCTGAAAAAACCCAATAAAATCTGTAGTTTGTGACCCTGCAACCTCCTGGTGTTGAGCTGTCTGTCCACTGGTGGATCCTGAGGGTTTTGTTGCGCTTTTCGCCTTTTCCCGGTGTTTTTCCCCCAACGTTGGGGTTCTCCTGTCTCTGGGGTGTTCACTACGGGAACACAAAGGAAATCAGGGCAAATTAATTCAAGCTGGGGTTTCTGGGAGCAGCATTTGCCCTCTCAGTATAAAATAACAGAGAAATGAGAAGAGAACAGGAGAAAATAAGGCTTTGTGGAGACCTCAGAACCTTCCAGGATCTGCAGGGACTCCAGGGGAGCTGGAGAGGGATTTTTCATCAAGAACTTCAAGACAGGACACAGGGAATGGGATCAGGGGCACAGAGGGGGAATTGAGTTGGATATTGGGAAGAAATCATTCCCTGTGAGGATGGTGAGCACCTGGCACTGGTTTTCCAGGGAATTTCTGGTTGTGCCCTCCCTGGAAGTGCCCAGAACCAGGCTGGACAGGGCTTGGAGGCATTGGGAGAGTGGCAAGTGTCCCTGCAAACATCAGGGAGTGGAATAAGTGTATTTTTAAGGTCCCTTCCAACCCAAACCAATCTCTGATTCTAAGAAAATAATTCATAAACTCACAAAAAACGGGAATGCTTTCAGAAGGACACAGACACATCCAGGCTAGGAAAGCTCCATGGATTCCAGCCAACCAAAAACCTCCTCAGGACCCACGCACAGTCCCTGGGGACCGTCTGACACTCAGGACACGGAACTGAGCTACCAGGACTGAGCTGAAATTGTAAAACAAGCGCTGAGAAACCTCTGCTGTCTTCGAGGGTCAGTTGGGGCTGCGCCAAAACACGAAAGTTCTGCGCTGCAGAAAAAAAACAAAAGTTCTGATGCATTTAATGCCGTTTCCAGGCTCTGTCTCCACCTTGCTCCAGTCCCTTTGTTATGATCCATGTCCAACTCCACAAAAATTATTTGGGTCAAGAGCTGGGCGCGACCACCCAGGGTGGGAAATTCCCACCTCAATCTCCCTTCTCTGCAGGATTTGCCAGACGAAAATTTCCCTCGGGAGGCACAAGGGGAGTGCATCCCTCTGCTTGTGCCCCATTAATTTCTTGTAAATTAATAAATAGAATTGCATTAATAAATGGAAATTAATAAATTGATCTGAGACAAATAAATGTTTGTCTCTCATACCAGGGAGGAAATGCCATGAGTGTTCTCCTGCCCTTCACGGATATGCCACAATTCCCTGTCTTGCTTCTCCAAGGAATTTCTGTCACTCCAGGGAAGCCTGGAAAGGAGCTGCTGGCATTTCCTGCAGGGCTGAACAGCTCTAAAATCTCAATTTGCTCCCTCTTGCACAGCACAGAAAGCAAACTGAGGTCCCTGTCACCGTTCTGGGGCTGGTCCCAGCTCACCTGGGCCGACCCCTGTCCTGAGCAGCCCTGGGATCCCTGAGGATGTCAGGCAGCAGCAGGGAACTGGCCAGGCAGGATCCACCATCTTCTCATTAGGCAGCTCTCAGGTCCTCAGCTGAGAGCTGCAATTTCAGACTGTGCAAAAATTCCTCCCCAAATTCCTCCCCAAATTGTTTCTGCCAGGGTTCAGCTGCCCAAGGCTCTGCCTCACCTCCACGTCCCTCCCTTCCTCTCTGTCCCTCCCAGAAAATGGTTTCACCTCAACAAATTCTCCTCATGAGTCCCTCAGCTCCACCAGCACAGTGAGGAGCAGTTTCTGTGCTGTTTTTTCTCTTTGACTTCAATTTTCTCACTTTTTTGTTCATTCTGGGACACTTCCCCTTCCAACACCCTCCAAGGGTCCTGAACCAAATCCAGACACCTCCCTCCCTGCTGGAGGCTGGGCAGGAGGGTCCTGCTCAGGGCCAGGACCCAGCTGGAATTTAGGGGAGGCTGCAGCAGGGAAATGTCGATTTGGGGTCACCCCCAGCCCCAGAGCCACCATCCCTTGTGCTGCCCCTTAACCTTCTAATTGGAATATTAATAAAAACGCTGCTACTAATAAAAATTAATGAATGAAACGAGAACTTCCCAAACCTGGCAGTGTCCAAGGATAAGTCTGGATGGAGCTCTGAGCAGCCTGCTCTGGTTGGGGTGGAGCTGGGCAATCTTTAAGGTCCTTCCCAACCCAAACCATTCCACGATGGATTTGCATGGAGTCACGTGGGGGTGACCGAGCCCCAGACACCCCAAACGCTCCTCACGTGCACAATCCGTCAGCCAGGGACAAATACCCCCAATTTTCCTGACATTTCCCCAGTTTGCCCCAAACTCCTTCCCCATGGAACGCCCGGCACGACGCCGGCGCTCGGTTTCGGCTCCGGCACTGATTCAGCACCAGCTGCTGCTGAGTCAATCCCAGAACATCCCAGCCCAGCAGATACGAGGCTGCATTTTTTGGCTCCCTGGCAAGGTTTGTGGGGAGGACAAATTCATCCAAATTCACGGGAGCCCTTTGATTATCTCCAGGCTAAACCATGACGAGGCAGAACGAGGGTGGTGATCTCCAGTAATGAGGCGAAATGGAAATTCCAGGCGACACATATGGCTAAAAAATATGGGTTTGGATGGATAAACAGGGAGGCTGGAATGGTCAATGGCTGTCTCACTTCCAGGAGGAAGGATGGCTGGGAGTATAAAAGGGCTCCGGGCCCAGCTCGCTTCATTCACTCGTCTTCTCCTCCCTTCACCTCTCCTCACTCTTCAGCAAGGTAAGTGAGAACTTCTAACCCTTCCTTCGGCTCACAGAATGGAATTTTGGATTTTTTTACAGCAGATCCAAGACTGCTGGGGGTCTGGGATGAGGCTTGGACACTGGGGTTTTAGGAATTTTGCACTGGGACAAGCTGGAAATTTTTGGAGGCTCTAGGAGTATCAACATGCAGGGGAGAGGGATGGAGAATATTCCAGAATGGCCCAGAGTGAGGGTTCAGTGCTGGGTTGCTCTTCCTAAGACACCAAGGGTGTCCTGGGATGAGTCCTTGGGCACCTGCACTGCGGGAAAACCCGGAGCTGTGCATTTCACAATTTACAAATGAGCCCCCTCTGAGCCCCCAAATGTGAATGAATGAATGAAGAGAGCCTCAAATTAACCCAAATTAACCCAAGCCCTGAACCCACTCACGGCCTTTCTCTGCTCCTTCCAGCTCCCCACCAACCCCCCCAAGATGCCCAACGGATGCTGTGGCTGCGGCGGCGGCAGTAACTACTCGGTGTGCTGCTACAGCAGCCCCCGCTGCTGCAAGACCCCGATGTGCTGCAGCCCCATGCAGTGCTGCAGCCCCTGCTGCATGCCCGTGCAGTCCTGCTGCATGCCCATGTCCTGCTGCTACACCATCAGCAACAACAACAACGGCTGCTGCGGCGGCTGCTGCGGCAACTGAGGCCAGCGCGGCTCGGACGCGGCTCGGACGCGGCTCGGACGCTGACGTGGATGTGGACACCACCCCAAAATCTCTGCCTGCTGTGTTTGGACAGCCCAGACCTTCTCTTTTTGCTGCTTTTAGTGTCCTTTAGGTGCTTTGCTGTGCCTGAAGCAGCTGCCCAGCAAGTTTCTGGCGCTGCCCTTCCTTCCCCTCTTGGTGTGCGGGATGTTCCCTCCTCCCTCCTCTTTCTCTAATCCCCAATTAGCCATGAGAGACAATAAAATTTTGAGTTCTGATCCTGCAAACTCCTGGGTTATGTTTATTCATTTCTCTTTATCCCTTAAACAGTGTGGGAGGTGTTTAGCGTTTGCCTAATTGATTAATGTAATTAATTTTGCATGTTTGTCATTGTGTGATGACACCTGGTGACCTCCTTGGGCTGGGCTCACCTGGGGGAAAATGGGACTTGGAGGTGAAAAATGTCACCTCAGCAAGAGGAGCATCAGTTTAATTCCATTTGATTATTTGATTATTTTATTATTTGATTATTTGATTATTCTAAACTCTCCTGATTTGAGATCCAGTTCGCAACCAAAGCATCTCTGTGGTCCCAAAGCCAGAGCTGAATTTTTTTCCTAATGGGAATCTTCCCAGAGAATTAGAGCTTTAGAGGAGGGTTCTTAAATTGATTAAATAGACCTGGATCGTTCAGGTTGGAAGGGACTTTAAAGTTTTAAAGGACGGGGACATCTCCCACTAGCCCAGGTTGATCAGATTTAGGTCCAGCCTGAAGGATCCAGAAATGCTGAGTCATTTTCTCTGGATTCCATTAATATGTGGGAAACTTTAAGAGGCCAGATCAGAAATTCAATATTCACACTCGGGGATTTGTGAAATCCTCAGTAAGGGAAGTGGCTGCAAAACTCCTCAATCTAAACCCAGCATAAACTTGGGACTCTGGCAATGAGTTTTAAACCTAAAATCCTGCTTGGCCCTAACAGATCCCGAGGTCTTTTTTACATCTTTCGGCACAAATCCCGTGGCTTCCTGCCAGGTAATTCCACTTCTCCCCTAGCTACGGAATAAATTACAGCGGAGCCCTGGAGCCACACCCCCGAATTCTGCGGATGCTTTTCCCGGTGATTCAACCCCAAATTCCACCGGGCACAGCTCCGAGCATCCCTCACAGAGGCTCCGCGTGGAAATGCCTTTGGAACCCCGGGAGAGGAATTTTCCTGGTGCTTAAAAAATGTGTCGGCCACAGAAAGGCGAAGTGGAGCAGCTCCCCGGAACGTGAATCAAAGCTGAAATGCCAGAAAGGTGGCACAGGAAGGAGCCTGGCAAAGCCTGGGATTGTTTCTTTGTGAGGTCATCGCTCCGCTGGTGTCCCCATTCCAGGCTTTCCACACATAAAAGGCTTTTCCCTGCCGCAGCCACTCGGGAGCGAATTAATCTGTTTAAATCAGGGAATAAACACCCAAAAAAAATCCCATCCCCAGCCCGCCACTGTCCCCCCGTGTCCGTAGGGATGCCGGATTCCCAACTCCTGTCACCCACAGGAGCATCACCCGCTGCTCCTCGCTGTCCTGGGGCCACCCTGGCTTCCCTCCCCTCCCTCTGGAAAGGCTCCTGGTTCTTCCCGTGGTTTTCCCACTGTCACCGGAGCCTCTTGTTTTGGGAGGCACCACTCAGCATCGCGGCATGCCGGGTATCCGCACACCTGGATCCCACCTGACTCAGAGGCAGGAGCCGATCTGAGCATGGCCAGGGCTAATGGGATAATGGCCACTGGCCCTGCACAGCGCTGGGCCGGCGCTAATTGCGGCTGATTAATCCGGCAGAGAGGGCCAGAAACAAAACACACACACACACGGCAGCGGCCTCAGTGCTCAGCTATTAATTCCCAGGACGTGCCTCATTCCCAGCAGAGCTCGGCCACGTATAAAAGCTTCCAGCCCCAGCTTTGTCCCCAGGACTGCGAATCCCTGCTCAGCCCGGCCCGTTTCTGCTCGCAGGGTGAGTTGGACTCTCTCAGATTCCTCAGGGTTGGTTTTTTTTTCCCTTGGAAATGGCAAAAAAAGAAGAAAAAAAAAAGGAGTCGGTGTTTTGTTTTCTTTTTCCCAGGCTGTTTATGCCCAAGGGCTTGGTCACGCTCAAAGGATTTGTGAGTCATGGGAGAAGCAGCTCCCAAGGGAATTGGGGGGGCTCAGCCTGGGGAAAAGGAGGCTCAGGGGGAATTTCGGGCTCTGCACAGGCGGGGACAGGAGGGGTCTGCTCCCAGGGAACAGGGACAAGAGGAGAGGAGCTGTGCCAGGGGACGGTCAGGCTGGAATCAGGAGGAATTTCCTCCTGGAAAAGGTGGTCAGGGATTGGAGCTGCCCAGGGAGGTTTGGAGTGCCCATCCCTGGAGGTGCCGAGGAATTCCTGGAGGTGGCACTCAGATCTGGGCGATGTCGATCCAGCACAGATGACCCCGCAATCCTTTCCCACCCTCAATAACTCCCCCGGTTCTGTGATCTCTGCCCCAGGATGCTCTACCAGAAAGGCGGCACCGACCACGAGCCGTGCCAGCACTCCTCGGGCTGCGGCCACAAGGGCTGGACGTGGCCCAGCTCCACCGGGCACTGCCGCAGCATCTGCCACGACCCCGGCAGCCTCAGCCACGACACCGAGGGCTCCTGCCAGAGCTCCTGCCCGCCCCAGGGCCAGCTCTGCCCGCCCCAGCCCGGCTCCTGCCCAGCACCACAGAGCTGCAAGCCTCGGCGGAGGGTGGAGGTGAGCCCGGTGCCCCCCGTGTGCCCCCCGCCCGTGAAAATCCACCGGCGGCCGCTGGAGCAGCACCGGCCTCTCCCGCCCTGCCCGGAGCCCTATTCCTGCGGGAAGCAGCCCCGCAGGAGAGTGGAGCAGTGCCCGGAGCAGGATGAGGAGCCGCCGGTGGTGCTGCAGCCTCTGCCGCTGCAGCGCCGCTGTCCCTGCAGCCAGCGCTGCCCGCGGGCCGTGCCCCGCTGCTGCCCGCCCGCTGTCCCGCTGCCACCACAGCCCTGCCACCAGCACCAGCACCAGCAGAAAATCACCCTGGTGCCGCTCTGCGTGAAGAACTGAACCCCTGCCACCCCTCCCCGGCTCGCGGAGGATTCGCCCCCCGGCCCGAAGGATGCTCTCACCTCCGCCCTGCGCTCCTCGCTGCTCTTTGCGCATCAAATTTGAGGTCGGGCCATCCCCGGCTTGGCCCCGGCGCCGACACTTTAGGAATTTAAACCTGCGGGGTTTTGGTTTTCCCTGGGGAGCAGCAGATTGGTGTTTCCCATCCGGAGGGGCGCTCGGATTTCCGCGGATTTCGTTTCTCACTGAGCTCTGGTTTCAAGGGTGTTTGAAAGCAGCCCCAGGGCTTGAGGAGGAAAAAAGGAACCGCTGTCACGGCAGGAGCATCGCGGACTCCTGCGATTTTATCTCCCCACCGTGTATTCAAGAATAAAGCTGAAAAATATTTTAAAATTTTTTTCCTCTCTTTCTTGCCCCCCACAAGCATCACCGACATTACAACGAGATGTTGAAAGCCATTAAAGCTCTCTCGTAGATTTAAATTAAAACTCTTACATCTAAATTAAAACTCGTACGTTTAAATGAAAACTCGTACGTTTAAATTAAAACTCGTATATTTAAATCAGAATCGGGGTTCACACGGGAAGCTTTCGGCTCTGGCTGCAGCGGTTCCTCCAGGCTAGGATGTAGAAAATCCTCCCCACCGTGGTTCCCAAGCAATCCGGGCACCAACATCTGGATTCCATCATCCCCTGGATGGAAGCAGCGCACGGGGAGGGCATCCTCATTGAAATGTTAATTACACTAATGAGCGCGTGGCCAGGCAGGGGAGGTGTGGCCGTGCATGCCGGGGATGCCTTTTCGCTCCTGCGGGGAGGTGCAGGCCAGGCTCATGCAGGGTGAGCTGCTCCTGCTCCTCACTTGGCCAGAAAAGCCTCCCACGAAGTGCATTAAAATAAATAATTTGATTTCTTGGTGTTGCCTCCACGTGTCCTGACACTGCGGAGAGCTGGGAAAGGAAAAAAAGGAAATTAATCCTCGTTTTCTTCACCACAACAATTTGCTTTTCTCTTTTGTGTCTAATTCCAGACAAATAAAAAAACCACTCATCTGTGGAATTTACCTTAGGAGAGTCCTTTTTTTTTTAATTCGGGATTTTCTTCCCAGCCTTTTCCCAGTTCTCAGTGCTGTGACTCAGAGCCCACAGACCAAGGGCCAGCTCTGCCCTCACTCCCAGCTCCAATTTAGTCCAGTTCATCTTCCAAGCTGCTTTTCACCAGCCCTTGCATCCCAGTTACCCCATCCCAGTTACCCCAGTTATCCCAGTTATCCCAGTTACCCCATCCCAGTCACCCCATCCCAAACCATCTTGGGGTTGGAGTGAGGAATTCCATGTTTGGAATGCAGAATTGGAGGAGAAACAGGAGCACAGAATGGTTTGGGTTGGAAGGGACCTCAAAAAACCATCTCGGGGTGGGGTAAGGGAATTCCACATCTGTTACTCAGAAATGGAAGAGAAACAGGATCATGGAAATGGTTTGGGTTGGAAGGGACCTCAAAAAACCACCTTGGGGTTGAGGTGAGGGGCACATCTGGAACTCAGAAATGGAGGAGAAGCAAGACCATGGAATGGTTTGGGTTGAGAGGGACCTCAAAAAACCATCTTGGGGTTGGAGTGAGGGGCATATCTGGAACTCAGAAATAGAGAACAAGCAGGAGCATGGAATGGTTTGAATTGGGAGGGACCTTAAAACACATCTTGGGGTTGGAGTGAGGAATTCCACATCTGGAACTCAGAATTGGAGGAGAAGCAGGAGCATGGAAATGGTTTGGGTTGAGAGGGACCTCAAAAAAACCATCTTGGGGCTGAGGTGAGGAATTTCACATCTGGAACTCAGAAATGGAGGAGAAGCAGGAACATGGAATTATTTGGGTTGTGAGGGACCTCAAAAATACATCTTGGGGTTGGAGTGAGGAATTCCATGTCTGGAATTCAGAAATGGAGGAGAAACAGGATCATGGAATGGTTTGGGTTGTGAGGGACCTCAAAAACCATCTTGGGGTTGGAGTGAGGGGCACATCTGGAACTCAGAAATGGAGGAGAAGCTGGAGCATGGAATGGTTTGGGTGCTGAGGGACCTTTGGGATCATCTCTCTCCACCTCCCACAGGCAGGGACACCTCCCAACCTGGCCTTGGACACTTCCAGGAATGAGGCAGCCAGGAATTCCCTGGAAAAGCCGTGTCAGGCCCTCCCCGCCCTTTCCCCCCTCATCACCGAAACCGAGGGGCACAATTTGCTTTTGGTGACTCTGAGCTGGCTCTTCCCATCACCTGCTCGTGCTTCACCTGGAAATGGCTCCTCCAGAGCAGTGCCATCACTGCCCCTGACTCACAGGTCACCCGTCAGTGTCCTGTCCCCTGCACTGGGTGAATAATTCCTTTATTACCCTTCTCACACAGCCAAAATGTGGTTTAGACCGTGTCACTCTTTTATGTGCCCGGCTGGGGAGCGATGTTATAATTAAAAGATGCTTATCAAAAATCGTGAGTCAAGCAGAACATGCCAGGCACCGGGAACAGCATCCAAACGGAGGAGATGTTTTGCCAATAAATAATTTAATCCTCGTTCCTGCTGTGTGTTTCACGGGCAGGGGAGCACTCAGAGATCTATAAAAGCTCTGGGCCCCTTGGCCCCACATATTCTATTCACATTCAGCACCTGCCTTTGCTTGAGAACTGGTGAGACTCAGCCAGGTTTGGGTCTGGATTTGGGGGTCTGGATTTGATGGTCTGGATTTGGGGGTCTGGCTTTTGGGGTCTGGATTTGAGGGTCTGGCTTTGGGGGTCTGGATTTGGGGGGTCTGGATTTGGGGGTCTGGATTTGGGGGTCTGGATTTGGGGGTCTGGATTTGGGGGTCTGGATTTGGGGGTCTGGATTTGGGAGGTGACACCTGGACCTTCAGACCACACTCTGAGCAATGGGAGAGGATCTTGAATGACCTGGGGGTGGGAATTACAGCGGTGCCACCTCCGTGGTTGTTCTTGGAGGTGAAAAATCGGGAAGGGAAGGTCAGGAAGAGGGTTTGGATGCAGTTTGGATTCCGTTTAGATGCAGCTTAGATGCAGTTTGAATAAAGTTTGGATTCAGTTTAGGTGAAGCTTAGATGCAGTTTGGATGCAATTTAGATTCAGTTTGGATGCAGTTTGGATGCAGTTTAGATTCAGTTTGGATGCAATTTAGATGAAATTTAGATGCAATTTGACCAGTGTTGGGCAACTATAGGAATTCCCTCTGGATCCAAGATAAACCCGATTTATCCCCAAATAAACCCCACATTTTCCTGGAAAATCAGACAGAACCAGAGGAGATTGTGCTGACCCCAACCCACCTCTCTCTCCCAGCTCCTTCCCTACAGCCCCACCATGATCTACTCCTCGGGGAGAGAATCCTACTTCAACCTGAACTCCACCTGGTACGACCCGGCGGGTTCCTGGCTGGACACGCGGCGCACGCCCTTCCGCTACGGCTACGCCACCTGCTGCTCCTCGGGCTGCCAGGGCGAGGGCGTCGAGGGCATGAGGGGCCACGACTACCGCTGCTACGGCTACCGGCAGCCCCGCTGCGCCGAGCGCTGCCAGGGCTCGGGCGGCTCCTCGGGCTCGTGCCACGGCTGCGTCCGGAGGCCGACCTACAGCTACGGGGGGTCAGGGGGCTGCCAGGGCTACGGGAGGTCCGTGTGTGCCGAGAGGTGCCAGGGCTCCTCGGGCTCGTGCCACGGAGGGGGGTCCGGCTGTGTCAGGAGGCCCACGGTGTCCTACGGGGGGTCAGGGGGGTGCCAGGGCTACGGGAGGTCCGTGTGCGCCGAGAGGTGCCACGGGTCGGTGGCCCAGGGTGGGAAGCCGTGCTGTGGGCAGCCCGTGCAGAGCATCCCAGTTCAGAGCTGTCCCCCACCAGTGCAGAGCATCCCAGTTCAGAGCTGTCCCCCACCAGTTCAGTGCTGTCCCCAACCAGTTCAGAGCTGCCCCCAACCAGTTCAGTGCTGCCCCCAACCAGTGCAGAGCATCCCAGTGCAGAGCTGTCCCCACCAGCGCAGGTTTGTCCCCGTCCTTGTCCCCCTCCGGTCCAGCAGAGCTGTGTGCCCGTGGCCAAGGGCATCCCCCGCCAGCAGCAGAAGCAGATCTGCAAAGTTCCAGCCCGGAAGGTCAAATAAAGGCCGTGAGGAGCGAGAGGGAACACAAGGAATTTGTCACTCTCTCACCTCTGCCCTGCGTTGTCACCCCACCCCTGCTCTGTCCCTCTGCTGTAACGTTCTCTGAAGCTGTGACCCACTGGCGCTGTGGAATTTGAAATTCTCTTCACCTGGTTCCACAGCAGACGTGGAGGCAATAAAAAATGCTGGCTCAAAATTCCTGTGGTTTTTTCCTCTTTGTTCCTCTCAGTGGCTTCTGGTCCACTCTGGTGGCCAAATTTGGGTTTGCAGTGGCCTCACAAGGAGGCTCCAGGTTGGTTCCCCCTGGTGGCTCCTTATTCCCACTCCAGGTATTTCCTGGTCTCTGAGTAACAGTTCTCATCACAGAGTGGCTCTGCAAGAGGGTAATTGAATATTAATGAAGTTATGTAAGGAAAATCCGCATTTCATCAGAGTGGGAAAAGGCAGAGGGGGTGTTTGGGACCGTGAGGCAATGGGTACAGCTGGGTTTGCACCATTAAACCTCCAAAAAAAAGCCCTGGGCAAAAAAAGGCAGGAAGAGGATTTGGGAATGGCTCCAACAGGGTGAAAAGCCCCAAATTCCTGGTAGAGTCTGGTAGGGTTGGGAGAGGAATCCCCTGGGAGGATTTTTGGGGCAGTGTGGGGATCTGGAGCCACTGTCACTGCCCCGAGCCTCCCTTGCTGACCTCTACAAAGGCAATTCCTTCATCAAACCAACGAATTTCCCCCAAAAAGCCATTTCCCGCTCAGAATGGATCCAGGGATGCCTCTCCAAGGAGCAGGAGCTTTGTAGGGGATACAGAGATCAGCTGTAGGGTCAGCACCATCCCGTCCCCCACGTGGGCCCCCAGCTCCTGCTCAGGTGTTTGTCTCCATCTCCAATGGAGTTCCAAACGATGGAACAGGTTTATCCCCATGCAGGGAATCAGGGCTGTAATTAATCGTGAATAATGAGTTTCACAAGGATTTCCATTCTCCCGATGTTTGTGAAATGTCCCGAGTCGTGCTCGGATTGCCTCATCCATCAATTCCGGTGATTCAGCTCCACTGGGGACCAAGGAGCCTCCTGGACTCTGGGTTTGATTTTATTTTAATTCAATCCAGGCTATTTTTAATATCACAGTGGCCTCTAGAGTCCTGTGGGGGATCAGGCCTGGAACTCTCCACAGGCACAAAGACACTTTTGTCCCCAAAGCAAAGTGTTCAAGACTCAAATCCCTATGTCCTCCTGATCCTATCAGGATGTTTTCTGCATCCTACGGGACTTTAAATTCCTTTGAGTAAAGAAAGCACTGGCTTGAAAAATTCCAACTTTTAGTTTTAGTGCTTCTTTGCTGGCTTTATCCAGAATTTTAGGTGTTTCTTTGATGCTACGCCCTGTCCAAATACGCTTATTTTTACTACCCACCACAGTGGCGTTTTTTGTTCCCTTTCCCTCAAATTTCTGGGTTTCCTTTACAACCCCATAATCGCACAATCCATCCCTCCTCAGTTCAGGCTCTGGGCACAAGGAACAGGTGAATGCCAGCCAGAAGACAAGAAAAAGGCAGCAAAAGGTGAAAAAAGGGGCCAAAAGGCGACAAAAATGCATCCCAGCCCCGCGCCCTGATCGGGCCAGGCGTGGTGGGCAATTAACATTTTTATGGAGTAACAAGAGAGACGTCGGGATATCGATCTGCTCCGTGAGTCAAATCAGCAGTGCAAAAACTCCCAATTAGCCAAGAGCTTGGGGTGCTGAGCAATCAGGTCCCTCCAGTGGGGCCCCATCACGTTTCCGGAGGCCAGGCCATAAAAGCGCTCGCTCCTCGCTGCTCCTCAGCCTCGCAGATCCTCAGCGTCTCCTGCCGAGCTCCTCCTGACCCAGGTGAGTCCAAATCCATCATGTTTTCACACCTGTAACGCTCTCCAGCTTCTCCCCACTCCTGAGCTCTTGGGCTTCTCCTTCGTGCCCTGTCTCCATCTCAGAGCTTTTGCTGAGTTGGAAAATTAGGAAAACACAAAAATTCCTGGCTCTGGTGGATGAGGATTCTGCGTGTCTCGCTCTGGAGTCTGTCCAGCTCTTCTCTTTTCACTTCTCTCTGATGTGAAAGAGAAAGGCTAGCCCAAAGAGGCCACCACGGGCAGACGTGCGGTGGTAACTCTTCCCCCGATCAATAACTTGGCTTGGAATCTCGGAATCTTGGAATCGCGGAATCGCGAAATTGCGAAATCATGGAATTATGGAATCGCGAAATCATGGAATTATGGACTAGCGAAATCATGGAATTATAGAATCATGAAATCATGAAAAGTGTTATGTTAGAAGGGACCTTAAAATCAGCTCACTGATTTTAGGGACAGCCCCCACAAACTTTCCCAGGGTGCTCCAAGTCCAGTCCAATGCCGCCTGGGACGTTTCCAGTGTCCCTGGCCGTTGCCTTCTCTCACGGGCGAGTTTTCCCAGCAGGTCTCCAGCCATGTGCTCCCGCCAGGACAAGGACCAGTGCCACCAGCAGGAACGGGACTCATGCCACAGCAGCGGGTCCGGTTGCCATGGGAGCAGTGGCGGATCCGGTTGCCACAGGAGCAGCGGATCTGGCTGCCATGGGAAGCAGTGGCGGATCTGGCTGCCACGGGAGCAGTGGTGGATCTGGCTGCCATGGGAAGCAGTGGCGGATCTGGATGCCGTGGGACCAGCGGATCCAGCTGCCACGGGAAGCAGTGGCGGATCTGGGTGCCACAGGAGCAGTGGATCCAGTTGCCACAGCAGCGGATCCGGTTGCCATGGGAGCAGTGGCGGATCTGGCTGCCGTGGGACCAGCGGATCCGGTTGCCACGGGACCAGCGGAGGATCCTGCCATGGAAATCAGCAGGAGTGCCAGCAGCAAATCTACCAAGTGTCATCAAATAAGTGATGGCCCCATCAGCTGCGGATGATCCACAGGATCCTGCAGATGATCCACACGAACATCCTGGATCCTGTGCCATGTCTGGAAAGCTTTGCATGTCCCCAGCAATTCCCAAGGAAATTTTTCTTTCCCCTCCCCTGGTGAACCCTGTAACCTGTCCTGAGCTTCTCCGCGGGTGCTGAAATAAACTCCTTGCTCATGCTGGCACAGGCGTGTCTGAATCAGTCTATGACTACATTTGAGCCACCACAATCTCTAATTTGGGAGAGGTTTTGAGTCAAAGAGTCCTATGGACAGAAAAAAACCTTTTTTTTCGCCATTTAGCCCCAAAATGCCACCCTTGGGGGAGGCTGGTGGCAAACCCTGAGCCAGCCTTTCAAGAAACGCCGTGCCCAGCCCTGCCCGAGCTCTGGGTCGTGCCAGGGGCGTTTCTCCATCCTTACACAACGAGCTGCTGAATTTCTTCTCAGCTTGTAATTAAAACGAATTGGGTAATTTATTGCTCCGGTATTGCCATTCATGAAGTGGATGTTACGGTGATAAGATCATTCTCGAGTGCGTCAGGAGGATCAGAAATTTCTGGCATTGCTGAAAAGGGTGCAGGCAGCAGCTCCCTCCCTGTTTTTGGAGCAGGGAAGAATCCTCGTCCGAGTCTGGGATTTGCCTTGAGCCCCCGTTCCAAATCCCATTTTCATGGCACGTTAAGGTGGTCATCCGCAAAATGTAGAGGTGTCCATTGTTAATGAACTCAGATCAATTAAAACACGAGGAAATGAACACAGGGAGATGCCAGGAGCCAAAAATTCCTTGAGTCCTTTTTCCCCAGAGGTCATCAACCACATTTCTGTCGAGGCCAGAACAAAACCGAATTAGCAAGCAGCGACCAAGCCCAGGCACAGCTTGCCCTGATACTGTTCTAGATCAAGGCAGAGGTCTAGCAACACAAAAGAAGCTTCAGGTTGCTCACCTGCTTCCTTCACCTGCCCTGTCCTCCCACCTTTCCCAAAATCCCAAAATCCAGGAAATATTTGAGGGACCAGCAAATGTGGAGGGGCTCTAGGTGGCCCTGTGGTCACCACAGAACCTCGGCCAACGTGGACAAAGACAAATCTAATGCAGCAGAGCATGGGAGGAAGGGAAATATTTCCCACCCTGTGTTTCCTGAGCCTTTTCATGCTGACAAAACCACAGCAGTTCCCAGATGGGAAAATCCAGGTTTCAGCCTTGATTTGCTGTCTGTTTCATGGTTGCAATGTCTTCCACAAGCAGTGACAGAAAAGGGCCAAACAAGCCCCGTGGTCCTAAAGAATTCCCAGCCCACGCAGCAGAAAGGTACAGGGAGTATCCCAAATTATCTCCGTGTGGGGCTGAATAGCACCAGGATTTGCTGGCCAATTAGGAGCTAATTGGGGATCAGGGAAAATGCCAAAAGGGTGTTCCTGCAGCTCTGGAGAAAGTCCCGGGGGTCTGCCAGTTCCCCACCACAGAGGGCTCCCTTTGGATTCCTCCTCCTCCTCCTCCTCCTCCTCCTCTGGCAGCACCTGGAATAAAACCACCACTCCAGAATTGTTCCCGGGCTGAGACTCAACCACATAATTAAGCACCTTGCTAATCCTGGATAAGCCCAGGGCAGGGCTTACTCCTTCCCAAAATAAGAGCTCCAGCTGCTTGTGGAAACCTTGGAGCTTCCTCACGGCCCCACCGTGTTTTGGTCGGTTCAAAGATGAGCGAGCTGACGGTGATTCCAGGCAAATCCCAAAATCTCTGAGGTTGGAAAAGCCCTGCAAGGCCATCGAGTCAAAACTGTGCCTGATCCCCGCCTTGTCCCCAGCCCGGAGGGTCTGGAATTCCTTGGACACCTCCAGGGGTGGGGACTCCAAACCTCCCTGGGCAGGTCCTGCCCTTCCCAGGAAAAAATTCCTCCTGATTCCAACCCGCCCCTCCTGTCAGGGAGTTGTGCAGAGCCAGAAATCCCCACTGAGACCCTTTCCAGCTCCCTCAGGACTCTCCAGCCCCTTCCCAGCTCCATTCCCTTCTCTGGACCCTTATCCAGCCCCTCTTGCCCAGAACTGGACACAGCTCTGACCATTCCCCTTTCCAGCGCCCAGCACAGAGGGAATTCCTGCTGAACAAGAGCTTCCCCAAAGCTGTTTTTGGTATTTCCAAGCCCATCTCAGTTTTCAGGGGAGGGTTACAGGTCTGGAGAACCTCAGGACATTCTGGAGGGATGTTCTGATTTAGGGATGTGACATCATCTCCCCCCACTGAACCCAAAGAACTCCCCGGGTGTGATCAACACCAAACCTGACCTGGGGAAACCGGGGCCGCCCACACGACTCCCCCAGCCCAGCAGAGCCAGCAATTAAATTTCTGTGGACAGGAAAGGCGGCCTATAGGGAGAGGCAATCCCAGCGTGGATGGGGTGAGTCACCCCACCAGCCCGAGGAATGGGGAGGCAAAGAAATAAAAAAAAAAATATCTGTTGGCAAATTAAATGAACGGGCAGAGCTGTGGCACAGGGAGGGGCTTTTCCTCCATGTGGGGTGTGCAGGGAGTGTATAAAAGTGCTCCTGTCCCCAAAAGCCTCACTGCCTCCGATCCCTTCCTCGTCTCTTCCTTGCACAAGAAACTCAGGTAAGAGCTGGGGAGTTCCAAAACCCTCGGGAGGGTTGGAGTGGAGTTTGGACCCTCATGCCTGGAAGTGGGCTGGGATTTGGGATTTGTTCTGGGGGTGGGTGAGGAGGAACCCCAGGAGTTGAGAGGGGATGTGGAGAGAGGCTCTGGTGGGGTTTGGCTTAGGAAATCCAGGCATGGTTTGGATGTCCCCAACACCTCTGATGGGACAACCCTAGCGAGGAAAAGATCCAGGAAAGCTCGGAAGAGAAATTTGGGATCTGGCTGAGACTGGGAAAGGAACACCCGGATTCTCCTTGCCTGGAAGGGCAGGAGCAGGAAGGAAAAGGCGCTGCCAGCTCCTCTGTGTCCCCACAGGTGACCCAGCCCAGTGCCATGTGCTCCCGCCAGGACAAGGACCAGTGCCACCGGCAGCAGCGCCAGAGCAGCGGCGGCTGCCACAGCTCGGGGGGTGGTGGCTGTCACAGCTCGGGGGGTGGCGGCTGCCACAGCTCCGGCGGCTCCGGGGGCTGTCACAGCTCGGGGGGCAGCTCTGGTGGCTGTCACAGCTCCGGTGGTGGCGGCTGTCACAGCTCTGGTGGCTCCGGGGGCTGTCACAGCTCCGGTGGTGGCAGCTGCCATGGGAAGCCACAGCAGCAGCAGCAGCAGCAGCAGCAGCAGGTGCAGCAGGTGCCGCAGATGCCGCAGCAGAAGATGAAGTGACAGCAGCAGATGAGGTGACAGCCCCCAAGGTGACATCGTGGCCCACGCCTTGTTCCTGTGCCCTCCGGAGCCTGGGCAGGGCCGGGCCTGCACTGTCCTGGTGGCTCGGGCTGTGCCCTGGCCCGTAAATGTGACAATAAAGAGTCACATTCCCTAAATTCTCTTGTCTTGGTGTTTCCTTAAACTCCTCATCCTCATTCCAGAGCCGGGGATGCAGCCCGGGAAGGGCTTTTAGGGATGGGAGGATTTCCAGGGCTGGGGAAGCAGCCCAGGAAGGGATTTTTGGGATGGGAGGTTTTTCAGAAAGAGTGAAGCAGCTCAGGAAAGGATTTTGGGGATGGGATGTTTTTCAGAATCAGAGAGACAGCTCGAGAAAAGATTTTTGGGATCGGATGTTGTCTAGAGCCAGAGAAGCAGCCCGGAAAGGGGTTTTTGGGACGGGAGGTTTTTCATAACCAGTGAAGCAACTCGGTAAAGGATTTTTGGGATATGAAGTTTTTCAGAACCAAGGAAGCAGCTCAGGAAGGGATTTTTGGGGTGGAAAGTTCCCCAGAGCCAGAGATGCAGCCCGGGAATGGATTTTTGGGATGGGATGTTTTTCCGAACCAGGGAAGCAGCTCGGGAAAAGATTTTTGGGATGAGATGTTCTTAACATTAAGATCATTCTTAACTATATCAGAGGGATTAAACTCTGGGAGCGGGAGAAGGGGCTATAATTAAACCCGGGCTTAATTTCAGCAAGCAAAGCCGGAGCAGACGAACCTTTGGAAAGCCAGGCACCCACGGGTTTTCCCACCGGAGGCAGGTGAGGCTGGCAATTAGCAGGTGATGTGGCACAGGAAAGAGATAAAAACGGAGCGATATCCATCGCCCGTGAGTCAGGGAGGTGTGAACAAATTAGGGTGTTGGATGGACAGACCCAATGACATGGAGCTGTCTCATTTCCGGGAAAAAGGGAGGGACATTTCTCTAAAAGTGCTCCTGTCCCGGGATCTGTTGGAAAGGATGAACCAGGAAGACCTTACAAATATGAATGCTTAGATTCTGAGAATATGGAAACCATGAGCAAGATTGAAATGAAAGCCACTTTTGAGACACCAAACCTCAGTTACTGGATAGCTATAAGACAATAGTATGGCCCCTGAAGGTAATCCCCTCTTGATAGAACAATGTCTTCTGCTGGAGAGCAACTCCAAAGGTCAGAGAAGACTTTGCTAGGGTCCAAAGAGTAGTTTTTACAGTTTAAAGTATAACACACTATGGTAATGTAAGGATTCCTATAGGCTGTATGTAAATGCTATAGAATTTGTATCTTGTATTACACTGGTTAGTGGAAATTAGAATATTCATCATAGAAGATTTATTGTATTGTAAACAGGAAATCTCCCTCTTGCTCTCTCTCTCTTTTACTCTTATACTCTTACTCTTGCTGTCTCTCTCTCTTACCCCTTTTGTTCCTCTCTGTTACTCTCTTACTCTGTCTTACCCCTTTGCTCTTCTTCTCTCTCTTACTCTCCCTCCTGCTCTTCCTCTCTCCCTCTTCTCTTACACCACCACCCTTTCATCCCATTGCTCTTTCTCTTCCCCCTTTTATCTCTTTGTCCTACTCTGGGCTGCTCCTGGCAGCCCTTAGCAGGGATCTTTACAATAAACTGCAACTGGAACTTTTAGGTTATACAGAGCGCTTGAGTTTTGTCCCTTACAACCGTCAATCGCAACACAAAGACTCCCACAGGGATCCTCATTCCCTGCTCCCATTTCCCCCTCACACAACTCAGGTGGATTTTCCTCCTTGGGGGAGTCACTGCCCAGGAGTTGGGGGTGCAGGGAGGGGGGTCAGGACCTATCTCGTGGCCGGTGATGGAGCAACCGATGGAATTTTCCGTTCTGGATACCAGGAGCTGCTCCAGATCAAGGGGAGGATCCCGGGATCCTGCTCAGCAGCGCTGAGGCAGGGCGGGTTTGGAATGGGGCAGGCACAGGGACAATGGTGGCACTGGGACCATGGTGGCACTGCGACCATGGTGGCACTGCCAGCTCCTGTGTCACCACAGGTCACCCAGCCCAGCGCCATGTGCTCCTGCCTGGCCTCAAAACCCTGGAAATTTTGGCCTCAAAATCCTGGAACACTCAGCCCTGAACCCTGGGAATTCCAGCCCCAAAATGTCGGGAATTTCAGCCCTGAAAATCTGGGAATTCCAGCCCCAAAATCCGGGAAATCCAGCCCAAAAAATCGTGGGAATTTCAGCCCCAAAATCCTGGGAATATTGTGACTCAAACCTCAAGAATTCTGCTCCCAAAAACCTGGGGATTCCAAGCTTAGAACTCTCACAATTTCAGCTGGAAAATTTTGGGAATTTCAGCCCCAAAACCCTTGGAATTTTAAGACCCAAACCCTGGGAATTCCTGCCCCCAAAACCCAGGAATTCTGGCCCCAAAAACTTGGAAATTTTGGCCTCAAAATCCTGGTAATTTCAGCCGCAAAACTCTGAGAATTTCAGACCAAAAATCCTGGGAATATCTGCCCTATAAACCTGGGAAGAAACCCCAAAAACCTCTCCCCATCCCCCTGGACTCCACAACCCCCAGACCTCCAGGATTTCCCAACCTTCTCCCGACACCTCAGAGCTCCCCCACCACAGCTTTGAGCCCCCTCCCTCCTCGGGAGGCTCCCAAAATCCAGGGTTGGACAGTTTTTATTGAGTTTTTGTGATCTTACAATGTTGATGTGAGAAGGGGAAAGACAAGCCGGGGAAAAGCCTTTGGGATATTTACAGCACAGAAAGATCCCCGTGAAAATCCCGGATGAGCCCCCTCGGCCAGAGCTGGAGGATTGCCTGTGCCTGAGGTGCATTTTTGGTGTGTCCAGCCCCCAAAAACCCCATGGGGATTTTGTTCTTGACTCCAAATGATCTCCCAACAATGAAAATTTCATTTTCCCTGCTCTGGGTTCATTATTGCCGGGTCAAGTTAGTTACCCTGCTCACCCCAACCCTATTAACCTGGGATTTTTTCACTTTCTCCCCATCAATAACCGGGGTGAAGGGGTTGAGATTTAATGAGGGTTGCTTTTAATGAGGGGGAAAAAATTAAAAATCTGTCCCCAACCACCCCCCTAAACCTTCAAAGCTGCGTTTTTTAAAGCACCCCAAGGAGACAGCGCTGCAGCGTCGGGACCGAATTTTTGGGGATATTTTTGCCTCATGGAGGTAAATCAGTGGAGCTGGACAGGGTCTTCGCTTCTCCCAGGATGTGCCAGGAGCAGGGGAAGGCTGGAAGGAGATCCCAGCACTGCTGCTGCCCACGGAGCGATCCCGGGATCCTGTGGGGAGGGAGGAAAACCCACGGGGGGCTCACCCACGGCCACCCCAAAACCAACACAAAACCACCCCAAAATCTGGCAGGACTCAATCCCCTCCCTCCAGCCCTCTCTGTCTCTCACCGATTGGTGCCCAATTACTGCACAGAAATAATTAGAGCTGATTGAACACCCTGCGGAGCTCCCGCTCCATCCCACCCTCCCTGCTGGACCGGGATGAGCACACGCTGTCACCTCGGGGTGACACCAGGCTCAGGAACGGCTCTGTCTCCACCCAGGGAGTGGTCCCAAGGCTTTGGGGGTCCCTTACCTGCTCCCTGCAGGTGTCAGGAGCAGCAGACTCCCCTCAGTACACGCAGGGCTTGGCAGGAGCCCTCTCCTTGGTCATGGGCTCCGCGTCAGGGTCCGAGGCTCTGATGGATCTGTACTTGCTGCTCGGGGACCTCTGAGGGGACAGGACCCCATCAGCCCCTCCCAAACTTGGGGGGAAAAAGGCTGGGACCCTCATCCTGAGAATGCCCAAATCCCAGGGGTGCAGAGCCTGGAGCAGAGCTGGGTCTGCCCCTGCAGGAAAAGGGGGGACAGCAGAACCAGGAGGAGATTTGGGGGATAAAAATGGGAGGGTGGGCAGACCCCAGCCCAGGTCTGGAGGTGGGGTGGCTGTTCCAGACCTCCCCGCCACCAGAACTTTTCCCAGCCTACTCAACCCCAAAATCCCAGGAATTCTGGCCCAAAATCGTGGAAATTTTGGCCTCAAAATCCTGGAATACTCAGTTCTGAAGCCTGAGAATTCTAGCCCCAAAAACCTGGGAAAACAAAAATTTAAGCCTGAAAAGTCTGGGAATTTCAGCCCCAAGATCAAGGGAATTTCAGCCCCAAAACTCTGGGAATTTCAGCCCCAAATCCTTGGAATTTTAAGACCCAAACCCTGGGAATTCCTGCCCAAAACCAGGGATTCTGGCCCCAGAAACCTGGAACCTATAGGGAGAGACAATCCCAGCGGGGATGGGGTGAGTCACCCCAGACCCCCCCCAGAACCTTTCCCAGCCTCCTCAACCCCCTCCAGCCCCTGCTGTTACCTTGACAGGAGCGAATTCCTGCTGGATCAGCTTCTTGAACTCGCTCCTGCTGAAGGGCTCCGGTTTCCTGCCCTTCCTGGTGCTGCCCTGGGGATTCTGCAGCATGTCCGTGATGGCTTTGATGAGCTTGGACATGGCTCCAGTCCTGGAGAGGAGCAGAACCTGAGGGAAGTCGGGAAAATTCTTTTCCAATAATCCAAAACTTCCAACAGCCCCTTCCAATAATCCCAAAAATCCCACTCACACTGGCAGGAAAATCCACTTCCAATAATCCCAAACATCCCCTTCCAATAATCCCAAACATCCTCTTCCAATAATCCCAAAAATCCCACACAGCATTCCTGAGTTTTATTTCACCAGAGGTAAAAAGAAGTTTTCCTTTCCTGGCTTCTCTGAGGACTTTCACCTTTCATTTCCTTCATTTCTCTGCACTTTCCCTGGTTAAATTAAAGGGGAGCTGTTCCCTGGAACCGTGCAGGCACTTGTGGGGTGAATGAATCAGCTCCTGCAGGTGAGGAAAGCGTGTCCAGCTCCTGCCTGGGAGCTGATCCTGCCCTGCTGCCTACAGACCTGAGCCCTGCCGGGTAAAACCAGTCCTAAACCATTCCCCCCGAACACAAAACTCATTTTAAACCCGAAAAAAGAAGAGGCAGAGGCTCACCTGCAGCAGGTGAGGGCTGGAGCGGTGGGAGCAGCTCCTGGCAGCTCCTGGCGGCTTCTGGGAGTGGGAGGAGGAGAGGATTCCTTCCGGTCAGTCCTGTTCTCTTCCCACGGAGCCTCCCTCATTATCCCGAGGATGTTTACCTGCACACCTGCACAGGTGTATGTAGGTCAGGGAGCTGCTCCGCCTTGGATCCCCAAAAAAGGCAGCCAGAGGTGCCATTCCTGCGGGAAACTCTGTGTTTGGCATCCCCTGAATGGGATTTTTAACTCTGCAGCCCGAGGGGTTTGTGAGTTCATGGGTGAAGTTCAGGAAGTGTCACAGATCAGAAAAACTCCTGCAGAAAAAGGGGGTTCAATCTTATTTTTCAGGCTGTCCTAAATGTCACTGAGCTGCCTCTGGGCCCAGACTGGACCCACCTAGGCCCAGCTCAGGTGAGGCAAGACAGGGGTGGCACCGTGGAGACAATAAAATTGATTTATTGATCAGTGGGATCACACTGCTAAGTTATCCCTAAACCCCAGCCTGGGCTTTGAGAGGGGGTCAGGGATGTGAGGAACCACCACGACCACTCCAAGGACATTTTAGGAGGACAGAGGAGTTTGGGATATTTGAAAATTTGGGGTGGGTGGCCTCGCACGGACAGCTCGGCCCGAAAATGCAGCGTTTGATTCCGACCCATAAATCCAAATAATCGGATTGATTTCAGCGCCCTTGGCGAGCTCAGGCAGGACCTGGTGGCCTCTGCCGGTGTCGCCACAGCCGCGGTGTCACCTCCCAGCAGGTGGCAGTAGGAGCCCGACCCTGATGGATGAAAAACCCCGCCAGGACTACGGGGCTGCGAGTTTGGGAGGAGAGGATGCCAAAATTTGGGATTAAAGGATCCCTGTGTGGATGTGAGATGAAAATCCCCTGTGGAATTTGGGATTAAAGGATCCCTGTGGAATTTGGGATTAATGGATCTTTGTGGAATTTGGGATATAGGGATCACTGTGGAATTTGGGGTTAAGGGATCACTGTGGAATTTGGGATAAAGGGATCCCTGTGGAATTTGGGATTAAGGGATCACTGTGGAATTTGGGATTAAGGGATCCCTGTGGAATTTGGGATAAAGGGATCCCTGTGGATTTGAGATAAAAATCCCCTGTGGATTTGGGATGAAAAACCCCTGCGGGTTTGGTTTTTTTGGGGGGGTGAGGAGGCTTCTCCCACTCCAGAAACCCCAAAATTCCCGGTGGGATCTGGGGGCTTCTCCCACTCCAGAAATCCCAAAATTCCCGGTGGGATCTGGGGGCTTCTCCCGCTCCAGAAACCCCAAAATTCCCGCTGGGATCTGGGGGCTTCTCCCACTCCAGAAACCCCAAAATTCCCGCTGGGATCTGGGGGCTTCTCCCACTCCAAAAACCCCAAAATTCCTGGTGGGGTCTGGGGGCTTCTCTCCTCCAGAGACCCCAAAATTCCCGCTGGGATCTGGGGGCTTCTCCACTCCAGAAACCCCAAAATTCGGGGTGGGGTCTGGGAGGGCTTCTCCTTCTCCAGAAACCCCAAAACTCTGCGGGATTGGGCTGATTTTTCGGGCTCCCCTGATTTTGGAGCTCCCGACTTTGGGGCTCCCCTAATTTTGAACCTCCCAATTTTGGGGTTCCTGGCCGGTTTTGGGGTTCAGAGCTGAGGGGACTCCGCTCCTGCAGCAGGTTCGACCTCGTCAGGAGGAATTTTGGGGTGTCCAAAGCGGCTCCGGAGGAAACTGAAGCAACCTGGGGGTGAAGCAAACCTGGGGAGCTCTTGTGTCAGTTTTGGGGTCTTGCTTCAGCTCCGCTGATTTGGGGAAGTTTCTGGAAGGTTCCTTCCCGGATTTTGGGGCGATTTCAGGGCTTTGAGTCACCCTTGGGAAATCACCCGCGGTTTGGAAATCCTCTGAGCAGCTCCGTGGGTGTTTCCAGACATCTTTTCCCTCTTCAGGGCAGATGATTATTAATAAAATAAATTTTTGGGGTGTTCTGAGCCAGGAATTTGGGTTGCTTCCCGTTTTTTTCCCACACAGAGCGCAGCTGCCCAAAATTTAACACGTCCACCCTCATCTGTGGAGCAAAAATGATCTAAAAAGGGAAAAAAAAATAAATAAAAAGGGTTTTCCTCCAGAAATTACTGCTCATCCCTCCCAACTCCTGCCCATCAGCATGGCTGAACCTTAGGAGATATGTGGAGTTTCCAGACCAAAAAAATATTTTTTTTCAGTTGGAAATGCAAAACTCTGTCAAATCTGGTGCAACCCCAACTTTTGGAGCTGCTGCAGAATTCTCCAAATTCCCAGGTACCCCTCCTGGTTTGGAGGACAGGTGTCTGCCAATAAAGGCAGGAGCTTCTCTTTGAAATGGAAGATGTAAACCCTCCTTCAACCAAATTATTCTAATTTTGAAATGAAGCGGCTCTCAGGCAAAGATAGGGGAATTAGGGATAACAGTTCTTTGCTAGGAAAATTAAAATAGAAATGCAGTATTACAAAGAACAATCCCAAACCCTGCCAGAGTCAGAATCCAAGCTGACACCCGTCAGGCAGTCAGTGAGGGCAGCAGTCCCATTCAATGGTGGCTGCATCCTCCTGCAGTGGCAGATGTGGTTCAGTTGAAGCAGTGCTCCTGGAGAAGGTGCAGTTTCCTCTGAAGCTCCAGGGATGATGTGGAAAGGTCTGGTTTTCCTCTGGAATCCAGTGGAAAAGGTGCTCTGGGGCTCCAAATCTCAATTTTTATCTGGGTAGGAAAGGTTTGGCTCCTCCCCCTGGGTGGAGCATCTCCCAGTGGGATGATGGAATTTTATCAATCACAAAGTGGGACTTAATTAACAGGAGATATCTCCTGGAGGGACGATGGGTTGTGGGAAAGATAAAGATGGTTTTTAACAATGGCCCATTAACAGGAGATACTCCCACAGCAATAAGAATCACTGCCACACCCAGTTTTTAACAATGGCGCATCAACAGGAGATATTCCCACAGAGATAAGGACCACTACCACACCCGGTTTCTAACAATGGGCCATTAGCAGGAGATATTCCCACAGGGATAAGGGTCACTGCCACACCCTGTTTTTAACAATGGGCCATTAACAGGAGATATCTCCTGGAGGGAAGATGGGCTGTGGGAAAGATAAAGATGATTGCCCCAGCCAGTTTTTAACAATGGCGCATTAACATGAGATATTCCCACAGAGATAAGGGTCACTGCCACACCCAGTTTTTAACAATGGGCCATTAACAGGAGATGTCTCCTGGAGGGAGGATGGGCTGTGGGAAAGATAAAGATTGTCCTACCTGGTTTTTAACACCTGGCCCATTAAACAGGAGATATTCCCACAGAGATAAGGATCACTGCTCACCTGTTTTTTAACAATGACTCATTAACAGGAGATATCTCCCGGAGGGAGGATGGGCTGTGGAAAGATGAAGATGGTTGCCCCAGCTGGTTTTTAACAATGGCCTATTAACAGGAGATATTCTCACAGAGATAGGGATCACTGCCACACCCAGTTTTTAGCAATGGCCCATTAACGGGAGATATTCCCACAGAGATAAGGGTCACTGCCACACCCGGGTTTTAACAATGGCCCGTTAACAGGAGATGTCTCCTGGAGGGAGGATGGGCTGTGGGAAAGATAAAGATTGTCCTACCTGGTTTTTAACACCTGGCCCATTAAACAGGAGATATTCCCACAGCGATAAGAATCATTACTCACCTGGTTTTTAACAATGGCCCATTAACAGGAGATATTCCCACAGAGAGAAGGATCACTGCCACACCCAGTTTTTAACAATGGCCCATTAACAGGAAATATTACCGCACGGATAAGGATCACTGCCACACCCGGTTTGTAACAATGGCCCATTAACAGGACATATTCCCACAGAGAGAAGGATCACTGCCACACCCTGTTTTTAACAATGGCCATTAACAGGAGATGTCTCCTGGAGGGAGGATGGGCTGTGGAAAAGATAAAGATGATTGCCCCAGCTGGTTTAAAGCTGACCCATGAGCAGATAATAAGTGCCACGGAGAAAAGGGTCACTGCCCCGGGTGGTTTAACAGCTGGGGACAGAATTCACATTTCTGGCCACATCCTGACACCACGACACCACCCTATCCCTGGAAATCTGCAGCCTGGTCCCCAAGTTGGATTCACCTGGATCCAGGTGAGAAAAGCCCAGGAAAACGCACGGGGAGTTTTGATAAATCTTTATTTGGCAGCAAAACGGGAGGAAGTGGAGGGAGGTGGGCGGGGTTTGGGGTTGGGTTGGGTTTTTGGGGTTTTTTGGGTTCTGGGCTGCCTCAGTGATGGAGTTGGGCAGAATTTGGGGTCGGATTCCGTTTTTTGGGATTTTTTTGGGTTCAGGGCTGCCTCGGTGGTGGAGTTGGGCAGAGTTCAGTTGGGTTTGGTTTTTTGGGCAGGATTTGTGGTTGGGTTTGGTTTTTTGGGTTTTTTGGGTTTAGGGCTGCCTCAGTGGTGGAGTTGGGCGGGGTTTGGGGCTGGATTCGGTATTTTGGGCAGGATTTGGGGTTGGATTTGGATGGTTTTTTTATTTTTTGGGTTCTGGGCTGCCTCAGTGGTGGAGTTGTGCAGGGTTTGGGGTCGGATTCGGGGTTTTTTTTATTTTTTGGGTTCCTGGCTGCCTCAGTGGTGGTGCTGGTGGTGCTGGTGATGCTCCTGCTCGTGCAGGTGCTCGTGGGTGGCGCAGGTGACGCGGGTCACCAGCAGCATCATCTCCCCAAAATTGATCTGGGCGTCCTTGTTGACGTCCAGGTCCTTCATGATCTGGTCGATGGTGGCTTTGTTCTTCACGTGCTGAGAAAAAGGAGGAGGGAGTGAGAGGTGAGTGGAGAATTCCTTAAAATTTCCTTCCCATGGGTGGAAAAAATATTTTTCTTTGGGTTGAGGGAAGCGAATTGCAAAAAGAATTAAAAATTTTTTTTTTAAAAACGGGGTTTTGGGGAAGAGAGTTCTAAAGAATAGAACCTTAAAAAAATAAATAAATAAAAGGAGGAGCTTAGGGAAGTGAGTTCCAAACGATAAATAAATTAATAAATAAATATTAAATAAATATTAAATAAATGGGGGCTTTTACTTTTGGTTTTAGGCAAGAGAGTTCCAAAAAATTGATTAAAAAAAAAAATTTAAAAAGGGGGTTTTAGGGGAGTGAGCACCAAATAATAATTATTTAATTAACTAATTAATTAATTAATTAAAAGGGGGAGTTTTCTTTTGGCTTTAGGGAATCGAGTTCCAAAAAAAAAAAAAATTAAAAAAAGAAAAAAAAATTTTTAAAAAAGTGGGGGGAGTTTAGGGAAGTGAGTTCTGAATGATAAATAGATAGATAAATTGATAAATTGATAAATTGATAAATTGATAAATTGATAAATTGATAAATAAATAAAGGGGAAGCTTTTGGCTTTAGGGAGAGAGTTCAGTAATAAGAATTTTAAAAATAAAATAATAGGGGAGAAAATGGGGGGTTTAGGGAAGGGAGTTCCAATAACTAAATAAATAAATAAATAAATAAATAAAGGGTTTTCTTTCAGCTTTTTGGAAACGAGTTAAAAAAGAAAATTAAATAATAAAAAATGAAAAGGGGTTCTTTTTAGGAAAGTGGGTTCCAAATGGGAAATAAATAAATAAATAAATAAATAAATAAATAAATAAATAAATAAATAAAAATAAAGGGAGTGTTTTCTTTTGGCTTTAGGGAAGCGAATTTTTAAAAAGGGGGGGGTTTAGGGAATTGAGCTTAAAATGAAATTAAATAATAAATAAATAAATAAATAAATGGGATTTTCTTTTGGCTTAAGGGAAGCGAGTTTAAAAAAAACTTTAAAAATAAAAAATAGGGGGAAAAAGAGGGTTTTAGGGAAGTGAGCTCTGAATAATTTAAATAAATAAATACATACATACATAAAAAATAAATAAATAAATAAATAAATAAAGCAGGGCTTTCTTTTGGTTTTAGGGACTTGAGTTCCAAAACTAATTTTAATAATTATAAAAAGGGGGCGGGTTTAGGGAAGTGAGCTTAAAATAAAATTAAATAATAAATAAATAAAATAATTAAAATAAAATAAAATAAATAAATAAAATAAAATAAAATAAATAAATAAATAAATAAGTGGGATTTTCTTTTGGCTTAAGGGAAGCGAGCTAAAAAAAAAAATTAAAAAAAATTTTAAATTTTTTAAAATATCATGATCCCGCCCTCACCTTCAGGTAATTGGCCAGCTGCTTGTCAATCATCAGCTTGAGCTCCTTCTTGGTCAGGGTGTCCCTGTCCCCCTCCCGCCGGGAGTATTGGTGGAACACGTCGATGATGATGTCCATGGCCTTCTCCAGCTCCGACAGCGGCTCCTGGCTCTGCTGACCCTGAAAGGGTTAAAGAAAAAGGAAAAAAAAATCCGGGATCGTTGGGGCGGGGCTGGGACAACACCCTAAAAACCCGAAAAATTCTCTGCGCGGACATAGAGCAGTGAATGAAATCCCAAAAAAATCCCAAAAATTCTCTGTGGGGACACAGAGCAGTGATAACAACCCAAAAATTCAAAAAAATTCTCTGTGGGGACACAGAGTACCCAATAACACCCAAAAAATTCTCTGTGGGGATGCAGAGCAGGTGGCAACGCCCCAAAAACCCAAAAATTCTCTGTGGGGACATAGAGAAGCGAATGAAACCCCAAAAATCCCAAAAATTCTCTGGGGGGACACAGAGCAGGTGACAACACCCCAAAACCATTTTTAAGGACAGAGAAAAGGTGACAAAAACTCTTTTTGGGGACACAGAACAGCAAATACCACCCCAAAAACCCTTTTTGGGAACACAGAGCAGGAGAAACACCCCAAAAATCCTTTTTGAGGACACAGAGCAGGTGACAACACCCCCAAAACTTTTTTAAGGACAGAGAAAAGGTGACAAAAACCCTTTTTGAGGACACAGAACAGGTGACAACATCCCCAAAAATCCATTTTGAGGACAGAGAAAAGGTGACAAAAACCCTTTTTGACGACACAGAACAGGTGACAACACCCCAAAAACCCTTTTTCAGGACACAGAACAGGTGACAACACCCCAAAACCATTTTTAAGGACACAGAGCAGGTGACTAAAACCTTTTTTTGGGAACACAGAGCAGGAGAAATACCCCAAAACCCTTTTTGGGGTCACAGAACAGGTGACAACACCCCAAAAACCATTTCTGGGGACACAGAGCAGGTGACAACACCCCCAAAAATCCATTTTGAGGACAGAGAAAAGGTGACAAAAACCCTTTTTGAGGACACAGAGCAGGTGACAACACCCCAAAACCATTTTTGGGGACACAGAGCAGGTGACAAAAAGCTTTTTTTGGGACCACAGAGCAGGGGAAACACCCCAAAAATCCTTTCTGAGGACACAGAACAAGTGACAACACCCCCAAAATCCCTTTTTGGGGTCACAGAGCAGGTGACAACACCCCAAAACCATTTTTAAGGACAGAGAAAAGGTGACAAAAACCCTTTTTTGGGGACACGGAGCGCCAGGTGCGACATCCTGGAATCCCTTCCAGGATAAATTCTCTTTTCTCACCTGGGAAAGAGCCCGGACACCCCAAAATCCGCCCTCCCCAAACTTGCCTTGCTCATCCTGGCTGGCGCGGGTGGCACCGGGACTGGCACGGGTGGCACCGGGACTGGCACGGGTGGCACCGGGGCTGGCACGGGTGGCACCGGGACTGGCACGGGTGGCACCGGGGCTGGCGCGGGTGGCACCGGGACTGGCACGGGTGGCACCTGGGGCTGGCGCGGGTGGCACCGGGGCCACCGCGGAGTCGCTTTTGTAGCCCGGCCCTTGTGAAATGTCGCCGGGCTTGCTCAAGGCTCCGGGAAGTTGCCCAAAAATCGGCTCTGCGGCTTTTCCCGCAATTTGGGGGGTGGCGCAGGTGGGGGTGGCGCTGTCCCCCTGTCCCCTGTCCCCTGTCCCCTGTCCTTGTTCCCTCTCCCTGTCCCTATTTCTGTCCTTGTCCCCTGTCCCCGTCCCTGTCCCTTTTTCCCTTTTTCCCTTTTTCCCTTTTTCCCTTTTTCCCTTTTTCCCTTTTTCCCTTTTTCCCTTTTCCTGTCCCCTTTCCCTGTCCCCTGTCCCCTGTCCTTGTCCCCCATCCCTGTCCCTTTTCTCCTGTCCCTGTCCCATCCCTGTCCCTATTTCTGTCCTCGTCCCCTGTCTCCTGTCTCCTGTCCCCGTCCCTTGTCCTTGTCCCTTTTCCCTGTCCGTGTCCCCTTTCCCCGTCCCCGTCCTTGTCCCCTGTCCCTGTCCCATCCCTGTCCCTATTTCTGTCCCCTTTCCCTTGTCCCTTTTTTCCCTTTTCCTGTCCCTGTCCCCATCCCTGTCCCCATCCCTGTCCCCATCTCTGTCCCCTGTCTCTGTCCCCGTCCCCAGTTTTTTGTCCCTGTCCCCTGTCCCCATTCCTGTCCCTTTTCTCCTGTCCCTGTCCCCTGTCCCCTGTCCTTGTCCTTGTCCCGTCTCCCTGTCCCTATTTCTGTCCTTGTCCCCTGTCCCCGTCCCTGTCCCTTTTTCCCTTTTCCTGTCCTTGTCCCCTTTTCCCTGTCCCCTGTCTCTGTCCCCGTCCCCCTGTCCCTTTCCCCATTTCCCTGTCCCTGTCCCCGTCCCCTGTCCCTTTCCCCTTTCCTTGTCCCCGTCCCTGTCTCTGTCCCCGTCCCTGTCCCTTTTCCTTTCCTGTGCCTGTCCCCTGTCCTTGTCCTTGCCCCTCTCCCTGTCCCTTTTCGCCTGTCCCTGTCCCATCCCTGTCCCCTTTCCCCTGTCCCCGTCCCTGTCCCCGTCCCCAGTTTTTGTCCCTGTCCCCTGTCCCCATTCCTGTCCCTTTTCTCCTGTCCCCTGTCCACTGTCCCCTGTCCTTGTCCCCTCTCCCTGTCCCTATTTCTGTCCTTGTCCCCTGTCCCTTTTCCCTTTCCCATTTCCCTTGTCCCCGTCCCTGTCTCTGTCCCCGTCCCGAGCTTTTGTCCCTGTCCCCTGTCCCCATTCCTGTCCCTTTTCCCCTTTTTCCCTTTCCCTGTCCCCTTTCCCTGTCCCCTGTCCTTGTCCTTGTCCCCTCTCCCTGTCCCTATTTCTGTCCTTGTCACCTGTCCCCTGTCTCTTTTCCCTTGTCCCCGTCCTTGTCCCTTTTTCCTTTTTTCCCTTTCCCCTTTCCCTGTCCCTGTCCCCATCCCTGTCCCTGTCCCCTTTCTCCATTCCCTGTCCCCTTTTCTGTCCCCTGTCCCTTTTCCCTGTCCCTGTCCCTGTCCCTTTTCCCCTGTCTCCTGTCCTTGTCCCTTTTCTGTCCCCTGTCCTCTCCCCTGCTCTGCTTCTCCCCCACCTCCCCGTTAAATTCCCTTTATTTTGGGATTCTTCCAATCCCCCGAATTTCCTCCTTCTCCCCAGGGCTGGTTCTGAACATCTGGAACATTTCACAGCTGGAGCAGGTTCTGGAACATCTGGAGACGGGGACATTTCACAACGGGGGGGTTCTGGAACATCTGGAACGTTTCACAACGGGAGAGTTGCAGAATTTTGGGGCCCTCGCAGGAAAACCTCTTTGGGTCCCTCGGGTCACCCTGGGGGTGGCGCAGGGGGACAAGGACGGGGGCGGGGGACAGGCGGGGTCACTGGTACCCAAAAAGTGCCCCAAAAGTGCCTAAAAAGTGCCCAAAAAGTGCCTAAAAAGTCTAAAATTCTCAATTCCCAGCATTCCAACAGCCCCGGGGTGACCCCACCTCCCTCCCCAGGGACGGATGAGGAGACAGAAAAAAATCTCAGAGGATTCTCAGCGATGCTTTATTGCGCTCCAGGCTGTGCCAAGCACGGGGGGATCTCCCAGAGCCCATTCCCAAAGCTCCCCGTCCCGATTTTGGGGTCCCATTTCAGTCCCGGTCCAGTTTTGGGGTTCCCATTTCAATCCCAGTCCCGTTTTGGGGTCCCAGCCGGTCCCAGTCCCATTTTTGGATCCCAGTTCTGTCCAGATCCCGTTTTAGGGTTCCCATTTCAGTCCCAGTCCCGTTTTGGGGTCCCAGCCGGTCCCTTTTGGGTCCTGCTCAGTCCCAGTCCCGTTTTGGGGTTCCCATTTCAGTCCCAGTCCAGTTTTAGGGTTCCCATTTCAATCTCAGTCCCGTTTTGGGATCCCAGTTCTGTCCCAGTCCCGTTTTTGGATCCCAGTTCTGTCCCAGTCCCGTTTTGGGATCCCGTCTCGGTCCCGGTCCCGTTTTGGGTTCCCAGTTCTGTCCCAGTCCCCTTTTGGGGTCCCATCTCAGTCCCAGTCCCGTTTTGGGGTCCCATTTCAATCCCAGTCCCATTTTGGGGTCCCGGCCGGCCCTGTTCGGGTCCCCCTCAGTCCCAGTCCCGTTTCGGGATCCCCTCTCGGTCCCGGTCCCGTTTTTGGATCCCCTCTCGGCCCCGGTCCCGTTTTTGGACCCCCTCTCAATCCCAGTCCCGTTTTTGGGTTCCCATTTCAATCCAGTCCCGTTTTTGGATCCCCTCTCAATCCCAGTCCCGTTTTTGGATCCCCTCTCGGTCCCGGTCCCGTTTTGGGGTCCCATCTCGGTCCCGGTCCCGTTTTGGGTTCCCAGTTCTGTCCCAGTCCCGTTTTGGGGTCCCATTTCAATCCAGTCCCGTTTTTGGACCCCCTCTCAATCCCAGTCCCGTTTTTGGAACCCCTCTGGGCCCCGGTCCCGCTCTGGGGTCCCGGCCCGCCCCGGCGGGTCCCGCTCAGCCGCGGTCGGGCCCGCAGCGCTCGGAGCCGTGGCTGATGCGATGGGCGTCGTCCGCCAGCTTGCCCAGCACGACGGTGAACTCCTCGAAGCTCAGCTCCTTGTCCTTGTCCAGGTCGCTCTCCTGGAACAGTTTCTCCAAGTAGCCGGCCCGGTTCCTCTCCTGAAATTGGGGACGCGGGTTGGGGTCAGGTCCCTCCTCAGATCCCAAATTAAATTTCTCACCCTTAATCCCAAATTAAGTTTCTCACCCTTAGCTCCAAATTTAAGCTTCTCACCCTTAATCCCCACTGTCCCCCATCCCCTCAGAATTGTCCCCCTGTCCCCACTGTCCCCCTGTCCCCCATCCCTTCAGGATTGTCCCTCTGTCCCCATGTCCCCGCTGTCCCTCTCTCCCCCGTCCCCTGTCCCTCTGTCCCTCTGTCCCTCTGCCCCCCTGTCCCTCTGTCCCCCTGTCCCTCTGTCCCCCATCCCCTCAGGATTGTCCCTCTGTCCCCCTGTCCCTCTGTCCCCCATCCCCTCAGGATTGTCCTCTGTCCCCTGTCCCTCTGTCCCGCTCTCTCCCCCTGTCCTCCTGTCCCCCATCCCCTCGGGATTGTCCCTCTGTCCCCACTGTCCCCCCATCCCCTCAGGATTGTCCCCCCTGTCCCCATGTCCCCCATCCCCTCAGGATTGTCCCTCTGTCCCTCTGTCCCCCATCCTCTCAGGATTGTCCCCCTGTCCCCCATCCCCTCAGGATTGTCCCCCTGCCCTGCTGTCCCCCCGTCCCCCATCCCCTCAGGATTGTCCCTCTGTCCTGCTGTCCCCATGTCCCCCATCTCCTCGGGATTGTCCCCCTGTCCCCCATCCCCTCAGGATTGTCCCCTGTCCCCCTGTCCCCCATGCCCTCAGGATTTTTCCCCCATCCCCCCATCCCCTCAGGATTTTCCCCTGTCCCCCATGCCCTCAGGATTGTCCCTCTGTCCTGCTGTCCCCCTGTCCCCCATCCCCTCAGGATTGTCCCTCTGTCCCCCCTGTCTCCCCGTCCCCCATCCCCTCAGGATTGTCCCTCTGTCCCCCCGTCCCCCATCCCCTCAGGATTTTCCCCCCGTCTCCCCATCTCCTCAGGATTGTCCTCCTGTCCCCCTGTCCCCCCTGTCCCCCATGCCCTCGGGATTGTCCCCCTGTCCCCGGTCCCGCTCTCACGCAGGTCCCCAGGAAGCTCGGCGCCTGCTCTCTCAGCAGCGTGCTGAAGTCGCCGGCGCTGAGCAGGTCCAGCTCTCCCTGGCGGGCGCTGTACTGGTGGAACACGCCCACGATGGCGTCCAGGGCCCCCTCCAGGCTGCAATTCCCGGGGAGCTGCCGGCTGCTGGAGGTCATGGCTGCGCTCTGCGAGGACCTGCGGGGCGGGGACGGCAGCCAAAAATCACCCCGAGCCTCGTCCCGCCTGCCCGGCTGCTGGGCGTGGGGGGAAATTGGGGGATTTGGGGGTTTTGCGGCGGGTCCAGCTGTTCCTGCAGACCCGGGGATGTTTTTCAGGGGAGGGAAGGAGGCGCTGACCGCAGGGTTTAGGGTGGAGGGAACGGAATTAGTGATGCCTCCAACAAAAATGGCACCAAAATATCATTAATAAATGTCATTAATTGGATCTTCCAACCCAAACCAACCTCCTGCTCTACCCCCACTGGAATCCATCACCCTGAGCACCCCAAATCGCTTCTCCCTCCTCATTTCGCCTTCCACGACCTGCAGTCCCGCTCACCCTGCTGTCCAAGGAGGATTTAGGGTGGAAGGAATGGAATTAGTGATGCCTCCAACAAAAATGGCACCAAAATGTCATTAATAAATGTCATTAATTGGATTTTCCATTTCAAAACAACCTCCTGCTCTATCCCAAATGAAATCCATCACCCTGAGCATCCCAAATCGCTTCTCCCTCCTCGTTTCCCCTTCCAGGACCTGCTGTCCAAGGAGGGTTTAGGGTGGAAGGAATGGAATTAATGGTGCCTCCAACAAGAAATGGCACCAAAATGTCATTAATAAATGTCATTAATTGGATCTTCCAACCCAAACCAACCTCCTGCTCTACCCCAGCCTGAATCCACCACTCTGTGCATCCCAAATCGCTTCTCCCTCCTCATTTCCCCTTCCAGGACCTGCCGCCCCGCTCACCGCGCTGTCCAAAGAGGATTTAGGGTGGAAGGAATGAAATTATTGATGCCTCCAACAAAATATTATTCCGAAACGCTCATTTTCCATCCCAAACCAACCTCCTGCTCTACCCCCAATAAAATCCATCACCCTGAGCATCCCAAATCGCTTCTCCCTCCTTTTTTCCCTTCCAGGACCCGCTGTCCAAGGAGGATTTAGGGTGGAAGGAATGGAATTAATGGTGCCTCCAACAAAAATGGCACCAAAATTCTCGTTTTCCATCCCAAACCCCAACCTGAATCCATCACCCTGAGCATCCCAAATCGCTTCTCCCTCCTCATTTCCCTTCCAGGACCCGCTGTCCAAGGAGGATTTAGGGTGGAAGGAACCAAATTAGTGACGCCTCCAACAAAAATGGCACCAAAATTCTCGCTTCCCATCCCAAACCCCAACCTGAATCCATCACCCTGAGCGTCCCAAATCGCTTCCCCCTCCTCGTTTCCCCTTCCAGGACCTGCCGCCCCGCTCACCGCGCTGTCCAAGGCGGGGGCGATGCCGCGGTGTGACCCACGAGGCTCCGCCGTCCCTTTTATCCCCGTCCCCGCTCCGGTTTCGTCACTCACCTGCCTCCAGCTCACCTTTCCCGCACCTGGAAATCGCCGCCCGGCCTCATTCCTCCCCTGGCAGTTCCTGGTCGCGCCCACCGAATTTTGGAAATGTTGTTCTCGTCCCCTCCATCACCTCTGACAGGGCTCAGCGAGGGGGAAAACCCAAAGTTTGTCACGCCCCGGGCAGGAGTTGCCAAAACTTCGCGAGAGTTTCGCAACCCGGGCGGAAAATTTGCGCGTTTTCCTTCTGCAAATTCTCTGGGTTTTTTTTTTTTTTTTTTTTTTTTTAATGTGATTTTTTTAATGTGGTTTTTTTATGCGCTTTTTTTTTTCCTTTTTTTTCCTTTTTTGTTTTTTTTTTTGTTGTTGTTGTTTTAATTTTTTGTTTTTTTGTTTCCTACAATCTGCGTTTCATAATTTGTTTTCCATTTTTTTTTCTCTTTGTGCCAGAACTCTGCTCTCGCTCCAGAAAATTTTTTTTTTTTTTTCTGGAGGGTGAAACCAGCAGAAAAATCCGATCTCAGGGGTTTTTCTGGCTGGTGCAACTTAAATGTATTTTCAGTTTCTGAAAGGATGAGTTTTAATGAAAAAAACCCTGTGTTTTAATGAAAAAAACCCCTGTGTTTTAATTAAAAAAAAATGTGTTTTAATGAAAAAAACCTGTTTTAATGAAAAAAAACTTGTCTTTTAACAAAACCTGCCTGTGTTTTAATGAAAACAGATTTCCTTAAAATTTCTGAACCCATTTCTGGCAGATGACACTGAAGAGCACAATTTATTTCAAATCTTAATGCACGTATATTTTTAAGGGCACTATTTTTTTCATATTTTAATTCATGTATATTTTAAAGGCATAATTTACTTCAAATCTTAATGCATGTATATTTTTAAGGGCACAATTTATTTCAAATTTTAATGCACGTATATTTTTAAGGGCATAATTTATTTCAAATTTTAATGCATGTATTTTTAAGGAAATAATTTATTTCAAATCTTAATGTATGTATATTTTTAAGGGCATCATTTATTTCAAATCTTAATACATGTATATTTTAAAGGCACAATTTATTTCAAATTTTAATGCATTTATATTTTTAGGGGCACAATTTTTTTTCGAATCTTAATGCACATATACTTTTAAGAGCAAAATTTATTTCAAATTTTAATGCATTTACATTTTTAAGGGCACTATTTATTTCATATTTTAATTCATGTATATTTTAAAGGCATAGTTTATTTCAAATCTTAATGCATGTATTTTTAAGGGCACAATTTATTTCAAATTTTAATGCATGTATATTTTAAAGGGCATATTTTATTTCATATTTTAATTCATGTATATTTTAAAGGCATAGTTTATTTCAAATCTTAATGCATGTATTTTTAAGGGCACAATTTATTTCATTTATTTTTATTTGTTTATTTTTAAGAGCAGCACAGGCAGGAGAGCTGCATTCCAGTTAGACCTGAGATGGGTTCAGGATGTTTTTTTGCAATTGACAGAGCGAGCGGACAATGGGGAGATTAAAAACGAGAAAATGGGGAGATTTAAAATGAGACAATGGGGAAATTAAAAATGAGACAATGGGGAGATTAAAAACGAGACAAAGGCTGCGGGGAAAGGGAGGGAGCGGCCGGGACTGGGGCGCCCGATCCGGTTTGGGACAATCCCGAGTCCCCGGGCACGGCCGGGTTGGGTTCCCGCATCCCTGACTCATTTACTGCCGCTTTTGTTTCCCGGCACCCGCCCCGAGTTGGGGTGGCACTGAACCAAAATTGGGGTGTCATTCATCCAAAATTGGAGAGGAGATGATCCCAAACTGGGGTGTCATCCATCCAAAATTAGAGCGGCACTGATCCCAAACTGGGGTGGCACTGAACCCAAACTGGGGTGTCATCCATCCAAAATTGGAGTGGCACTGAACCCAAACTGGGGTGGCACTGAACCCAAACTGGGGTGTCATCCATCCAAAATTGGAGTGGCACTGAACCCAAACTGGGGTGGCACTGATCTGAAATTGGAGTGACACTGAACCCAAAATTGGAGTGACACTGAACCCAAAATTGGAGTGACACTGAACTCAAACTGGGGTGTCATCCCTCCAAAATTGGAGTGGCACTGAACCCAAAATTGGAGTGGCACTGAACCCAAACTGGGGTGGCACTGATCTCAAATTGGAGTGACACTGAACCCAAAATTGGGGTGGCACTGAACCCAAACTGGGGTGTCATCCATCCAAAATTGGGGTGGCACTGAACTCAAACTGGGGTGGCACTGAACCAAAACTGGGGCGTCATCCATCCAAAATTGGAGTGACACTGAACCCAAAATTGGAGTGGCACTGAACTCAAATTGGGGTGGCACTGAACCAAAATTGGAGAGGAACTGATCCCAAATTGGAGAGGAACTGATCCCAAACTCGAGTGGCACCAAACCCAAATTGGGGTGGTACTGATCCCAAATTGGGGTGTCATCCACCCCAAATTGGAGTGGAACTGATCCCAAATTGGGGTGTCACCCATCACAAATTGGTGTCACCCATCCAAACTGGTGTCACTGATCCCAAATTCGGGTGTCACCCATCCCAAATTGCAGTGGCACCAGTCCCAAACTGGTGTCACCCATCCCTAACTGGTGTCACTGATCCCAAATTGGAGTGTCACCCATCCCAAACTGGTGTCACTGATCCCAAATTCGGGTGTCACCCATCCCAAATTGGAGTGTCACCAATCCCAAACTGGTGTCACCCATCCCAAACTGGTGTCACTGATCCCAAATTGGAGTGGAACTGATCCCAAATTGGGGTGTCACCCATCACAAATTGGTGTCACCCATCCAAACTGGTGTCACTGATCCCAAATTCGGGTGTCACCCATCCCAAATTGCAGTGGCACCAGTCCCAAACTGGTGTCACTGATCCCAAATTGGAGTGTCACCCATCCCAAACTGGTGTCACTGATCCCAAATTCGGGTGTCACTCATCCCAAATTGGAGTGTCACCCATCCCAAACTGGTGTCACCCATCCCAAACTGGTGTCACTGATCCTAAATTCGGGTGTCACTCATCCCAAATTGGAGTGGTACCAATCCCAAGGTGGTGTCACCCATCCCAAACTGGTGTCACCCATCCTAACTGGTGTCACCCATCCCAAATCCCAGTGCCACCCATCCCAAATTTCACCCCCGTCCCCAGCTGCATTTTCCAGCTCCCACACTCAGCTTTCCCAACTTCCCATTTTTTTCCCCCTAAAATTTTTCCCCCAGCCCTTCATGTGGAACCAACACAAGCGACACCGGGGTGACAACCCGAACTCAGAGCTGTCCCACCAAAAAAAACCAAAAAACCAAAACCCAAAATCTCCCTGGGGACACCGGGACAGGCTCCTGGTTTGGCCAATGTCGGAATTTTCGGGAGGTTTCGCCCTCCCTGAGGGATCCAGGAGTTTTTTCCCTCCCCAGTTTCAGTCCACGGCGGCTCCGGGTGTGTCGTGGTCTGGGGGATCCCGAACCCCCAAACTGTGAAATGTTTGATTTGTTCCTGCCGGAATAAACCCTCAGGGATGGTTCTGGGCTCTGCTGGGTTGGTTTTGGGGTGACAGAAACGCCTCAGGAGCCCCCCAGGGGTGTGACACCCTTGGGGTCTGGCACCCCTAAAATGTGACCTCCCTGAAATGGGACACCCGTAAAATGTGACACCCCTAAAATATGACACCCCTGAAATGTGGCACCCCTAAAATGTGACACCCCGAAAATGTGACACCCCTGAAATATGACACCCCTAAAATGTGACACCCCGAAAATGTGACACCCCTGAATTGTGACATACCCAGAATGTGACACCCCTAAAATGTGACACCCCTAAAATGTGACACCCCCAAAATGTGACACCCCTAAAATATGACACCCCTGAAATGTGACACCCCGAAAATGTGACACACCCAGAATGTGACACCTCTAGAATGTGACACCCCCAAAATGTGACACCCCTAAAATGTGACACTCGAAAATGTGACACACCCAGAATGTGACACCTCTAAAATGTGACACCCGTAAAATGTGACACCCCTGAAGTGTGACACACCCAGAATGTGACACCCCCAAAATGTGACACCCTTGGGGTCTGGCACCCCTAAAATGTGACACCCCTGAAAAGGGACACACCCAGAATATGATACCCCCAAAATGTGACACCCTTAAAATGTCACACCTCTAAAGTGTGACATCCCTAAAATGTGGCAACGCCATGACACCCCTAAAATATGACACCCCCAAAATGTGACACACCCAGAATGTGACATCCCTAAAATGTGAAACCCCCAAAATGTGACACCCCTAAAATGCGACACCTCTAAAGTGACACCCCCAAAATGTGGCAACTCCAGGATGTGGCACCCCTAAAACGTGGCACCCCTAAAATGTGACACCCCTAAAAAGCGTCATCCTTAAAATGTGACACCCCCAAAATGTGACACCCCTAAAGTGTGACACCCCCAAAATGTGGCAACTCCAGGATATGGCACCCCCAAAATGTGATACCCTTGAAGTGTGACACCCCCAGAATGTGACACCCCCAAAATGTGACACCCCCAAAATGTGACACCCCTAAAATTTGGCACCCTTAAAATGTGACACTCCCAAAATGTGACACCCCCAGCTGATCCCAAGAGGGACAAACTGGGAACCCCAGGAACCCCCAAACTCACGGGGTGCCGCCCCCCCCCTCACCTGAAGTTTGGGGGATCTGAGACCCCCCAAAAAAACCTCATCAGCCCATTGGGGAGCCCCCCAACTCCTGAGCCCCCCTCTCCCCTTCCCGTTGCTTTTCCCATCAATAATTAATTAATAAATAATAAATAATAAATAATCAATATTAATTAATTAATAATAAATAAAGATATTAATAATACTAATAATGATAACAATAATATAAATAATAAATAATAAATAATAAATAATTGATAAATAATGAATAAATAAATAAATACTAATACTAATACTAATACTAATGATAATAATAAGTAATAAATAATAAATAATAAAAATAATTAATAATTAATAATTATTAATGATTAATGGTTAATGATTAATGGTTATTATTAATGGTTAATTATTAATATTTAATGATTAATAAAATAAATAAGCTAAATAATTAATAATTAATAACTAATCACCCCCTTCCCAGGACCACCCCCAGCACACGGAACACAGACAGATTTTTATTGCTCAGGGGGGTTAATTTTATTTATTTCAGCGCCACCAATCGGAAGCGGGTGACAAAATTCGGGGCGCGGGCTGGCGCCGTTCCCGTTTCAGCGGTGGTGGTCGTGGCCGTGGTCGTGGCCGTGGCCGTGGGCGGGGTCGCCCCCAGACCCCCGGTGGGAGCGGTTGTGGGCGTCGATGGCCACCAGGCTGAGCGTGCTCAGGAACTCGGTGAAGCTGAGGCGGCCGTCGCGGTTGGCGTCGGCTTTGGAGAAGAGCTGCTTGATGTAGGTGTCGGTGCTGGTGTTGGGCTGTGGGGGGGAAATGGGGAGGGGGGTCAGCTCGGGGTCAGGGGGAAATGGGGAATGGGATCAGTTTGGGGTGAGGGGGTGAAAATGGGGAGCGGGGTCAGATCCGGGGTCAGGGGGGAAAATGGGGAGTGGGATCAGGGGGTGAAAATGGGGAGAGGGGATCAGTTTTGGGGTGAGGGGGAAAATGGGGAGGGGAACAGATCGGGGTCAGGGGGGGGAAATGGGGAGGGGGATCAGGGGGTCAAAATGGGGAGTGGGCTCGGTTTGGGGTCGGGGGAAAATGGGGAGTGGGATCAGTTTGGGGTCAGGGGGGAAATGGGGAGTTGCTGATCCCAAATTCGGGTGTCACCCACCACAGATTGGAGTTTCACCCACCCCAAACTGGATTTTCCCCCACCCCAAACTGGATTTTCACCCATCCCAAACTGGAGCATCACCCATCCAAAATTCAGGTGTCACCCATCCCAAATTTGGGTGTCACCCATCCCAAATTTCGGTGTCACCCGTCCCAAACTGCATTTTCCCCCACACCAAACTGGAGTTTCCCCCATCCCAAACTGGATTTTCACCCATCCCAAACTGGAGTTTCCCCCATCCCAAACTGGATTTTCACCCGTTCCAAACTGGATTTTCCCCCATCCCAAACTGGAGCATCACCCATCCCAAACTGGGACGCCAAGCTCAACCCAGCGCGACGCGTCCCTGCCCGACCTTCCAGACCCTTCCAGACCCTTCCAGACCGACCCCCCAGACGCTCCCAACCCGAATTTCGGCTCTGACCGGGGTCGTGTCCCGCAGGAAGGGCTCGGCCGCCTCCGTGAGCAGTTTGGCGAACTCGGCGCGGCTCAGGAAATCGTCGAGCGGCCACCGCAGCGCGTAGCGGTGGAAAACGTTCACGGCGCACTCCAGCGCCAGCTCCAGGTCGGTTTTCATCCTGCGGGTGGAAGGGGATGGGAATTTGGGGGATGCCAGGGTGGGGTGGGGTGGTGGAGTGGCACCTGTCCCAAATTGGTGGCACCCATCTCAGACTGGTGTCACTGATCCCAAATTGGAGTGTCACCCATCCCAAATTGGAGTGTCACCCATCCCAAACTGGAATGGCACTGATCCCAAATTGGAGTGGAACCCATTCCAAATTTTAGTGTCACCCATCCCAAATTCCAGTGTCACCCATCCCAAATTGGAGTGGCACCGATCCCAAACCGGTGTCACCCATCCTGGACTGGTGGCACCCATCCCAAACTGGTGTCACCCATCCCAAATTCCAGTGGCACCCATCCCAAATTGGAGTGGCACCAATCCCAAAGTGGTGTCACCCATCCCAAACTAGTGTCACTTATCCCAAACTGGAGTGTCACCCATCCCAAATTGGAATGGCACCCATCCCAAATTGGTGTCACTAATCCCAAATTCGGGTGTCACCCATCCCAAACTGTTGTCACCCATCCCAAACTGGTGTCACTGATCCCAAACTGGTGTCACCCATCCCAAATTGGTGTCACTGATCTCAAATTCCAGTGTCACTTAACCCAAACTGGAGTGGCACCCATTCTAAACTGGTGTCACCCATCCCAAATTTCAGTGCCACCCATCCCAAACTGGTGTCACCCATCCCAGACTGGAGTCACTGATCCCAAATTGAAGTCACCCATCCCAAACTGGTGCCGCCCAGCCCAAATTTCACCCCCATCCCCAGCTAAGAACACCCAAAACCCGCCTGGTGCCACCAAGCTGGGAAGGAAACGACAAAAAATTTTGGAATCCCGGGATGGGGCTGGGACCCCGGAGGGAGCTGCTCACCTTGAGGAGGGCGCGGGACGGAGCAGAGGATGGAGCAGAGGACGGAGCAGAGGACGATGAGCGGTGCCCAGAAGGGGAAGGCCCTTTTTATGCCCCACCTGGGGCTGGCACACCCCAAAAATTGTGCAAGGTGAGCACACCCAGGTGCGGATTTTGGGGATCGTCACCCCGTCCAGGAACTGTTGGGGAGGGAGGGGGAGCCCCGAATCGACAGGGAGAAGGAGGAAATGTCAAAAATGAGATTTGGGAGAGGGTGTGGCAGCGGGGACAGGGGTGGCACAATGGGACAGGAGTGGCACAGAAGGACAGGGGTGGCACAAAGAGACAGGGGTGGCACAGAGGGACAGGGGTGGCACAGAGAGACAGGGGGTGGCACAGGGGGGACAGGGGGTGGCACAGAGGGACAGGGTTGGCACAGAGGGACAGGAGTGGCACAATGGGACAGGGGTGGCACAGAGGGACAGGGGTGGCACAGAGGGACGGGAGTGGCACAGAGAGGCAGGGGTGGCACAATGGGACAGGGGTGGCACTGGGGGACAGGGGGTGTCACAATGGGACAGGGGGTGGCACAGGGGGGACAGGGGGTAGCACTGGGGGACAAATGTGGCAGAGGGGGGACAGGGGGTGGCACAGGGACAGGGGGTGGCACTGGGGGAGAGGGGGTGGCACAGAGGGACGGGGGTGGCACAGGGGACAGTGGTGGCACTGGGGGAGAGGGGGTGGCACAGGGGGACAGGGGGTAGCACTGGGGGGACAAATGTGGCACTGGGGGACAGGGGGTGGCACAGGGGGACAGGGGTGGCACAGGGACAGGGGAGGTGGCACTGGGGGACAGGGGGTGGCACAGGGGGACAGGGGTGGCACAGAGGGACGGGGGTGGCACTGGGGGGAGAGGGGTGGCACAGAGGGGGGTGGCACAGGGGGACAGGGGGGTGGCACTGGGGGGACAAATGTGGCACAGGGGAAAGGGGTGGCACAGAGGGACGGGGGTGGCACAGGGGGACAGGGGTGGCATTGGGGGACAGGGGTGGCACAGAGGGACAGGGGTGGCACTGGGGGAAAGGGGGCAGCACTGGGGGAAAGGGGTGGCACAGAGGGACAGTGGTGGCACTGGAGGACGGGGGTGGCACTGGGGGACGGGGGTGGCACAGAGGGACGGGGGTGGCACTGGGGGACAGGGGTGGCACTGGGGGACAGGGGGTGGCACAGAGGGACGGGGGTGGCACTGGGGGACGAGGGTCACTGAGGATTCTCCGCCCCGAGCTGCTCATTCAATTTTGGGAATTGATGGGTGAAACCTCCCCTGCGGCCGCGCCATCCCGGAAGCGGCGGCGGAAAAACCCAAAATTGCAAAAGAGAGGAACAAAGGGAGGGGGAGGGGCGGGGCCCCGCCGGGAAGGGACGGGGACACGCGGGGGAGGGGACAGGGACAGGGACAGCTGTGTGACAGGAACACCTGTGTGTGCCATGGGGACACCTGTGTGTGACAGAGACACCTGTGTGTGACAGGGACACCTGTGTGTGACAGAACACCTGTGTGTGACAAAGACACATGTGTGTGACAGGGACACCTGTGTGTGACAGGGACACCTGAGTGGCATGGGGACACCAGTGTGTGACAGGGCACCTGTGTGTGACAGAGACACCTGTGTGTCACGGGGACACCTGTGTGTGACAAGGACACCTGTGTGTGCCATGGGGACATCTGTGTGTGACAGGGACACCTGTGTGTGACAGGGGGACACCTGTGTGTGACAGGGACACCTGTGTGTCACGGGGACACCTGTGTGTGACAAGGACACCTGTGTGTGACAGGGACACCTGTGTGCCACGGGGACACCTGTGTGTGACAAAGACACCTGTGTGTGACAGGGACACCTGTGTGCCACGGGGACACCTGTGTGTGTGACAGGGGGACACCTGTGTGTGCCATGGGGACACCTGTGTGTGACAGGGACACCTGTGTGTGACAGGGGGACACCTGTGTGTGACAGAGGCACCTGTGTGTCACGGGGACACCTGTGTGTGACAAGGACACCTGTGTGTGACAGGGACCCCTGTGTGCCATGGGGACACCTGTGTGTGACAAAGACACCTGTGTGTGACAGGGACACCTGTGTGTGACAGGGGGACACCTGTGTGTGACAGGGACACCTGTGTGACAGAGACACCTGTGTGTGACAGGGACACCTGTGTGTGACAGGGGGACACCTGTGTGTGACAGAGGCACCTGTGTGTCACGGGAACACCTGTGTGTGACAGGGACACCTGTGTGTGACAGGGACACCTGTGTGCAATGGTGACACCTGTGTGCGACAGGGACAGGTAGCAGTAAGCGTAAGAAAGAAAAAGAGCAATTTCCAATTTACGATACAATAAATCTTCTTCCATGATGAATATTCTAATTTCCACTAACCAATGCAACCCAAGATACAAATTCTGTTGCATTTACATACAGCCTATAGAAATCCTTATATTAACATAATGTGTTATACTTTAAACTCTAAAAACTAATCTTTGGACCCTAGAAAAATCTTTTCTGACTTTCGGATCCACTATCTGGCCGAGGCATTGTTCTATCAAGAGGGGATTAATTTTAGTGGCCATCCCGTTGTTTCATGGTAATTCAGTAACTGAGGCTTGGCATCTCAAAAGTGGCTTTTATTTCAATCTCGTTCGTGGTTTCAGAATCTGGGCATTCATATTTGCAAGATTTCTCTGTTTTATCTTTCCCAACAATACACGGTCATCAGCGACAAAACTCAAGCGCTCTGTATAAACTCAAAGTTCCAGTTTATTGTAAGGGCCCCGGCTAAGAGCTGCCAGGTGCAACCCAGGACAAAGAGATAAAAGGTGGAAGAGAAAGAGCAATGGGATAAAATGGTGATGGGAAAAGAGAAGAGGGAGAGAGGAAGAACAAGAGAAATAAGAGGTATTAGAGGTAAGAGTAGGGTGGAAGCAGTAAGAGAGAAAGAGCAATTTCCCGTTTACAATACGTTATGTGGCGACCTGGTTGAAGCCCGACACGGCCACTCGGTCCATATGCTCCTGGACACCAACGTGGTAAACAGCAAATGGCATTTATTGAGGGGTCACAAGGGTTTTTATAGCTTGGGCTGTCTGTGTAATTTCCTTCTGCTCACGTCCGGCCGGGTACGGAGCAAAGGTCTGACTGCGAGGGGGGGAAGGGGTCCTGACTGACTGTACAGCCTGATATCTTCCACGTGCATACCCCTAGCTCTCCACATTTCCCCCCTCCCTCATGATTAGTAAAAATCATATAAAATTATAAAACGTAGACATTATAAAATTTCATGGGTTAGTAAAATTAGTATAAAATTTTAAACGTGTTAGTACCAGGCACGCCTTAAAGTAATTGTCGGCGTTCGACGAACATAATGTTAACCGTTTCTAAACGCTTTTTAACGAATAGCACCAATTTGTTAAATATGCAAAGCCCGAAGATTAGTGTTAGTAAAATTATAGTGAGTGGGCCTATTAGGGTAGAAATTAGGGTGGTGAGCCATGGGGACCAGTTGAACCATGACTCAAACCAGCCCTGTTGAGTTTCTCTGTCCATTTTTCTCAGGTTCAGTCGGTCTCTCAGTTCGGCCACGGAGTCTCTAGCGACTCCAGTGTGGTCCGCATAAAAGCAGCATTCCTCTTTCAAGGCGGCACACAGGCCTCCTTGCTGCATGAACAAAAGGTCCAGTCCTCACCTGTTTTGGAGGATGACTTCTGAGAGTGAGGAAAGGGATTTCTCTAGGGAAGAAATGGATTTCTCGATCCTCTGCAAGTTCTCGTCGACAGCCATCTGCAGTTGGGCCAGTCCTTGGTGTTGGGTTGCGAGGGCTGAGACGCCGGTGGCGGCACTGGTAGCTCCTAAACCGAGGAGCATTGCGATGGTGATGCCCTTTATCACTTCTTGCTTGTGGAGCCAGTCGGGTTCCTCGAGTAAGTGGTACACTTCTTCTTCCTGGCGATGCAGGACCCTGGGGACGATTAAAACTTGGACACAAAAGTCGGTAGAATGATTGAATTTGTCAAGGAGTACACATGGGCTTACCCCGGATCGTTGACAGACCCACATTCCCGATGCAGCAGGGATCACCCACAGGAACTTCCCCCCCTTTTAGTTTGATGACCTCCTGGCAGACGTTGCCCATCCGCTTTGCCAAGGTTGCATTGCCAAAGCATTTGCCCTGGCCCGTGACCTGGCTTAGGGTAATGCCTCTCCGGGGGGTGTCCCATCTGCATTGGCGTGGACTGTCTGACTTTGAAAAGATGAATGGGAGATCGAGGGCAACACTTTTGTTAAAAGAGGGTTGTGCATCATAGCATAACCAGCATGATTCTGTGAGATTTGGGTTGGATTGGTTTAACGATAAAAAGGCAGCATTTAACACGCTTAAGAATGGATTGGAGAGGGTTAGTTTGGCTATTTCTTTAGAAGCAGCACGGATGGCTTCTTGGGCAGCACGGGTTGTTGTCATGACCTCATGGACCCTCTGCCTGTGCTTGTAGGGTGATCATAGTTGGGTCTGTGCCCATCAGCCTCTGTATGCTGGAGCCATGCAGTGGATGGTCTGGCCCCGTTACTAAGGCTAGCTGCTTTGCACAACTGTCCTCCCATTCTTGTTTAAAAACAATCATCCCCGCCCCATCGAAAATCAGCCTGCAAGTCTGTTTGATATCAAAGGGAAGCATATCATCGCCTCCAAAAACGCTATCAATGAGTGTGGAAACCATGGCAGAATGAATCCCCCTGTCCACAACCCCTTTAACAATTGCCTGCACGTCTTTCGGATTTACCGGCGGGTAGGTTCTTTGATTTCGGCCTGCCCCCCCACTTGAACCGGGAACACCAATGGGGCTGACGGAGCCCACTCTGTGCAAGATATTTTTATTTTTCACCAGTCTGTGAGCGGGGTTCGATCTTTCTCTGATATCCCCTTAACCCACGTGGGAGTGTTGCACCTAGTGATCTTATATGCCGCTGCTCCCTTTTTGTTAAAGCCCCAGTCGGTGTTGGAATCATCCTCTGACCACCCTTCCAACCGCCAGTCCCAGCTCAAGTCAGAGTCCGAGGCGGAAGTCGACTGACTGGATGTTTCCGGGCTGCTGAGCCTTTTCCTCAGGCTCCAACCCTGCCTCTTCTTCTGGAGGCTGAGCTGTTCCCTCCCCCTGGGCTCCCCCCGCCTCCTGCTGAGAGAGGTTCTTGCCCTATAAGGACCTGATTTAAAATGAGCTCTTTGATTGGTCTTAAGCTCCTTCCTGGGGGCCGCCCCTTCTCCCTGCTCCCCCGTGCTTGCGCCGTTCAGCGAGCCTTCTGTATTTCCACCCCCTGCGTCATTGTTCCACCTCCCATCACGCGCTCTGGCGCCATTTTGAAACGCATATGGCGGGGGTGCCTTTTTACCAGCCACTTGGATCTGTGATATTATAGCAGCATTCCGCGCCTCCTCTGCTAGCCCCTGCCACAACGCTTGCTTGCACTGCCCCCCCTCCAATGGTGGTGAGTCCAGACTCGGGGGTCGCGGAGGGGATTTCGGAGTCTGCGCGTTGGTGCGCTCGACCAGTTTAAACTCCTCCACGGTTTGTGTAGCCACCCCGATCCCCAGCTGCAGCGTAGCTAATAAACAAGTCCACGCGGCTTTCCAGGTTTCCTGCTCCTGCCAAGCATTTTGCAGAGCCTGGATAACTCTGCCCCACGATTTGAGGGTTTTCCCTGAGCCTGAGGACATGGTTTCCTCGGCCAGAGCCCTCGTGCATTTATCCCATATCTCCGGATGGAGAATTTCTACCGGGCTTTCTATAGCCCCTATCTTTATCAGTCTCAGCACCGCGAGAATAAAATCCTTAAGCTTACAATCAATACCCCACTGCATGTGGATCTCACTTACGACCTTAGCGATAGCGTCCATGCTCCTCGCTGGTCCAGGGATGTCTCCCCCACTGCACTAGGCCAGCTGCGCAGCTGCCAGTTCCTCATCCAGGCGATCCCTGAATGCCGGGCGGTTTCCAGGGTTTTGGCACCACTTGTTCCATGGTAACCTGGTTCAAGCCCGGCACGGCGGCCCTAACCCCAGGCCAGTCGATCCATATGCTCCTGGACACCAACATGGTAAACAGCAAAAGGCGTTTATTGAAAGGGTCACAAGGGTTTTTATATCTTGGGCAGTCTGTGTCATTTCCTTCCGCTCACGTCCGGCTGGGTGCGGCCAGGTACAGAGCAAAGGTCTGACTGCGAGGGGGGAAGGGGTCCTGACTGACCGTACAGCTCGATATCTTCCGCACGCATACCCCTAACTCTCCACACATGATGAATATTCTAATTTCCACTAACCAATGTAACACAAGATACAAATTCTGTAGCATTTACATACAGCCTATAGAAACTCTTTCCTATATCCTAATCATATATTAACATAATGTGCTATACTTTAAACTCTAAAAACTAATCTTTGGACCCTAGAAAAATCTTTTCTGGCTTTTGGACCCACTATCTGGCCGAGGGCATTGTTCTATCAAGACGGGTTTACTTTTAGTGGCCCTCCCGTTGTTTCATGGTAATTCAGCAACTAAGGCTTGGCATCTCAAAAGTGGCTTTCATTTCAATCTCGTTCGTGGTTTCAGAATCTGGGCATTCATATTTGCAAGATTTCTCTGTTTCATCTTTCCCAACAATAGACGGTCGTCAGGGACAAAACTCAAGCACTCTGTATAAACTAAAATTACAGTATTACAACATAATAAATCTTCTTCTATGATGAATATTCTAATTTCCATTAACCAATGTAGCACAAGATACAAATTCTCTAGCATTCACATACAGCCTATAGAAATCCTTTCCTATATCCTAATTCTAATTCTAATCCTAATCCTATATTAACATAATGCGCTATACTTTAAACTCTAAAAACTAATCTTTGGACCCTAGAAAAATATTTTCTGGCTTTTGGACCCACTATCTGGCAGAGGGCATTGTTCTATCAAGACGGAATTAATTTTAGTGGCCATCCCATTGTTTCACGGTAATTCCCCAACTAAGGCTTGGCATCTCAAAAGTGGCTTTCATTTCAATCTTGTTCATGGTTTCAGAATCTGGGCATTCATATTTGCAAGATTTCTCTGTTTCATCTTTCCCAACAATAGATGGTCGTCAGCGACAAAACTCAAGCGCTCTGTATAAACTAAAATTACAGTATTACAACATAACAAATCTTCTTCTATGATGAATATTCTAATTTCCATTAACCAATGTAACACAAGATACAAATTCTGTAGCATTCACATACAGCCTATAGAAATCCTTTCCTATATCCTAATTCTAATTCTAATCCTAATCCTAATCCTAATCCTAATCCTAATCCTAATCCTAATCCTATATTAACATAATGCATTATACTTTAAACTCTAAAAACTAATCTTTGGACCCTAAAAAAATCTTCTCTGACTTTTGGATCCACTATCTGGCAGAGGGCATCGCTCTATCAAGAGGGGATTACTTTTAGTGGCCATCCCGTTGTTTCATGGCAATTCAGTAGCTAAGGCTTGGCATCTCAAAAGTGGCTTTCATTTCAATCTCGTTCATGGTTTCAGAATCTGAGCATTCATATCTGTAAGGTTTCTCTGTTTCATCTTCCCCAACAATTACTAAATCTATTTATTGAATAATTCAAATGCATATTAATAATAACAGCCCTTCCCATCCCCGCTGCCCGTGTCAATTAGCTGGAATGGCTATTAAGTATTGATTGACTTCTTAAATTAAGTTTTTTTCTGGGGAGGGGTTTTAAAAGGTGGAAGTGAACTCCTGACCTTTCCTACCAATGACAACACAAATGATTTCTGGGGACAGTCCGATTTTCCAAAAAATGGGATTATTCAGTTTGCATTGTCTGTTTCACCAGTTTTGTCTTTTCCCATTGTGAGCAAACAAATAAAATGACAATCGATTATTTAAGTCTCAAATAATTACTCCTAACGACCAACAATCGATTATTTAAGTCTCAGATAACCACTCCTAACGACCAACAATCGATTATTTAAGTCTCAGATAATTACTCCTAACGACAGGCAATCAATTATTTAAATCTCAGATAACTACTCCCTTCTAATTAACTTTTAATTATTTCAGCGAGGTAACTAAAATCCGAATTTTCTAAGCTTGGGATGGGAGGGGCTCGGTGTTCCTTGGCAGGAACGCAGCGAGGATGGGCTGGGGACAAAGGTGACATTGTGATATCGCGATGGGGGAGGGGCAGACCCCGAGCGTGCCTGAGAATCGTGATCGCGGCTCGGGGGATTTTTTTTTAAAAATCCCTTAATTAATCAGACATTATTGAAATTACATCAGGGGGACAAAATGGCAATGGGTGGCTTCCCCAGTGCCAACACTTTCTCTCCCAGAGGAGAGAAACCCCTGGATTAAAAAAAACCCACAAAAAACCTACAAAACTAGCCCAAAAAACATCAAAACTATTAATTAATTATTTAAAAATAAAAAATAATAAAAAACCCAGAAATAGACATAAAAATATAAATATAGTAATATAGGAAAAATAGAATTAAAAATAGAAAAAGAAAGACAATAAAAATATCACAAAAATTTGAAATTAAAAATAAAAATAAAAAAAGTAAAAATAAAAGTAAAAATAAAAGTAAAAGCAAAAATAAAAATAAAAATAAAAAATAAAATAAATTAAAAAATTTCCTGCGCAGCATCTTGTTGGGCAGCTCCCACAACTTGTTGCACATCATGGCCGTGCAGGCCAGGAATGTCGCGTCCTCCTGGAAATCCACCTCGCCAGCGCTGCTGTAGTCCAGGCTTTTCATCAGCTGCTGCAAACTCGCCTCGCGGGTTTGTTTCTGGGAAAAAAAGGGTTAAAAATCGTCGTTTGCGGCCCCCGCCCTCCCAAATTTCCCGAATTGATTTTCACTCACTCTGAAACTCAGCAGCTCCTTGAGCTCTGCCTTGCTAAGCTTGAACTTTTTGAAGGTGGTGACGGCCACGGACAGCGCCTGCTCCAGGGGACTCGCCATGGTCTGGGGACACGGGGGGACAGCGGGGTTAGGGACCCCCGGGGACATGGGAAACCCCCAAAATCCAGCCCAAACTGCCCCAAAATCCAGCCCAAAAACGCTTCAAACCCCCCAAAATCCCGCCCAAAAAGGGCCACAAACTGCTCCGAACCCCCCAAAATCCATCCCAAACCCCCAAAATCCCGCCTGCTCCAGGGGACTCGCATTGGTCTGGGGACACGCGGGGGGGACAGCGGGGATTAGGGACCAAACGTCCAAAAATCCAGCTCAAAAATGCCCCAAACTGCCCCGAACTCCCCAAAATCCCACCCAAACTGCCCTACACTGCCCAGAATCCCCCAAAACCATCCCAAACTCCCCCAAACTCCCCAAATTCATCCTAAAAACGCGCCAAACCCCCGCAAAAATCCATCCCAAACTGACCTAACCCCCCAAATCCTTCCCAAAACTGCCCCAAACCCCCCAAACCACACGAAGTCCCTCCCAAATCCTGCCCAAAACCCCCAAAATCCTGCCCCAAATCGCCCCAAATTACCCCAAAATCCCTCTCAAAACCGCCCCAAGCCCCCCTAAATCCATCCCAAACTGCCCCGAAGCCCCCAAAATCCTGCCCAAAACCCCCCAAAATTCCGCCCCCAAAACCCCCTCAAACACCCCCAAAAATCCCGCCCAAAACGGCCCGAACTGCCCGAACCCCCTAAAATCCCGCCCAAACAGGCCCCACCCCCCCCAAATCCTTCCCTAAACTGCCTCAGACTTCCCAAAATCTCACCCAAAACTGCCCCGAACCCCCCAAAATCCCGCCTGCTCTAGGGGACTCGCCATGGGGACAGGGGGGTGTGGGGGGACAGCGGGGTTAGGGACCCCCCGAGGACACGCCAAACGCCCCAAAATCCAGCCCAAAAACGCCTCAAAGCCCCCACAAATCCCTCCCTAAACCTCCCCAAATTCCCGGATTCCCCAATCCCACGCTCCCTTTCCGGCCGGGCTGGGGAACCCCAAAAAAAGAGGAAAAATTGGGATTCCCCTGCCCGTCCCGGAGCCCCGAATTCCGCCCTCCCCAATTTCCGAATTCCACCTCCCCGATCCCACCCAAAAAAAGAGGAAAAATGGGGAGTCCGCCCCCCAAATCGGGCAGGGAAAGGGGCTCAGGAGCTTTCCCACCCCTCGCATGTGAAATCCAAATTTCCAGCAGCGGGAATCACCCCGGGGTGGGGGGAAAAACCCGGGGGAACATCTGGAGGGGGGAGAAGAGAAACTTACCGAAAGTTCGGAGCAGTTCGAGAAGGGGGGAAGGTTTGGGGAGACCCCGAGCTTCGGGGTTTTATAGCCCCGGCCCGGGGAGGCTCCGGAAACCCCCAAAAAAGGAGAAAAGGAGGAGAAAAGAGCTGCCAAAAATGGGGTTGGGAGGAGCAAAACGAGCCGCGGGGGTTGGGAGAGAATCCCCCGAAATTTGGGTGGGATTTGGGCAGGGAATCCCCCCGGTGCTGCCGGGGACAGAGCCCGGAGGGTTCGGTTGGTGCCGAGGGATTTTTATTTTTTAGTTTTTGTGTTTTCCAGTCTCCCGGCAGCGATTTTTTTTTGGTTTTTTATTTTTCCCGGCGACGCCCCAAAGGCTCCGTTGTGTAACGGAGCCGCTGCGGCGGCGCCGGGGGAGCGGCGGAGGGCACCGGGAGCCGGGGGAACCCTGGAAAAAATCACCCCCAGTCCTGGAAAAATCCCCACAAGTGTCCCCCAGACCTGGAAAAAAAATCCCAGATCTGGAAAAAAAGATTCAGAGTGTCCCCCAGACCTTCTAAATCCCCTGAGTGTCCCCGCAGTCTTGGAAAAAAAACCCCGAGTATCATCCCAGATCTGCAAAAAAAAACTGAGTGTCCCCCCAGACCTGGAAAAACTTTCCCCAGTCCTTAAGAACCCCCCGAGTGTTCCCCCAGACCTGGAAAAAAAAACCCAGGTCTGGAAAAAAAAACTACGAGTGTCCCCACAGTCCTGGAGAATTTCCCCCCCGAGTGACCCCCAGGACCTGGAAGGGATCAGGAAATATTTTGGGGGGCTCAGAAAGGACCTGGAAGGGATCAAGGAGCGGCATCCAAGAGTTGGTTTTTGCTCGAACTTGTTCCAAAAAATCCTCTGGGGTGGAAAACCGCAGAGTCAGAGGAAAGTGTGAGTCACCGCTGTGCCCACATATAAGAGCCGGCCTGAAGTTCCTCAGATCTGCCTCACAGATCCATCAGAGATGGGAGCTGAGACTGCAGCACTCGCCCTCAACCAGAGCTCTGGCCGGGCCCAGGGGGATGCTGAGGGCCAAGGGCTGTTTGTGGCTGTGCCTGGTGCTTGTCATGGCACTGCAGGGTGCTGGTTATGGCACCCTGTCCCCACACCTGCATCATGGGTCTACCATCTCCACACACACCAGTCCATAAATCCCCCCACCTTTTGGCCAGAGGCCACTCACTTCGGAAAAGGAATATAAAAGTGACCTTCTTAAAGAAGAATTTGAGATCTTTTTCTCCCCAATGGATTGAGGACGTGTCTTGTCTCACAACCACGAGGATGAATCACATCTGTTGGTAGCTGTATCCCATCCTTTCCCTCTCTCTCCCTCTCTCTCTGGCACTCAATAAACTGCATTGCTGCTTTCTGCTAAACAAACCTGAGTGTTGCCTTTTATCTTTTGCACCCTGGGGTGCTGGTTATCTCACCCTGTCCCCACACCTGCATCATGAGGCAATGATCTCATACACCTGTCCATCAATCTCCCCACCTTTTGGCCAGAGGCCACTCGCTTTGGAAAAGGACTATAAAAAGTGACTTTCTTAAAGAAGAATTTGAGATCTCTTTCTCCCCAATGGATTGAGGACACGTCTTGTCTTGTCTCACAACCACGAGGATGCATCACGTCTGTTGGTAGCTGTATCCCATCCTTTCTCTCTCTCTCCCCTTTTTACTTCATCTCTCTCTCTCACACAAAACTTGATTGTTAGCACTCAATAAACTGCATTCCTGCTTTCTGCTAAACAAACCTGAGTGTTGCCTTGTGTCTTTTGCACCCTGGGGTCGGACGAACCGCCACGACTCCCGCTGGGGCTGAGCGGATCGTGACATAAATAGGGGTCAGGTACAGACAGAAGTGTTTCTCACAGACACAAGGGTTTCAGACAGACACAAGGGTTTCAGACAGACAGACAGAGGGTTTCAGACAGACAGAAGGGTTTCTGGCAGACAGAAGGGTTTCAGACAGAAGTGTTTCTGACAGACACAAGGGTTTCTCACAGACACAAGGGTTTCAGACAGACAGACAGAAGTGTTTCTCACAGACACAAGGGTTTCAGACAGACACAAGGGTTTCAGACAGACAGACAGACAGAAGTGTTTCTCACAGACACAAGGGTTTCAGACAGACACAAGGGTTTCAGACAGACAGACAGAGGGTTTCAGACAGACAGAAGGGTTTCTGGCAGACAGAAGGGTTTCAGACAGAAGTGTTTCTGACAGACACAAGGGTTTCTGGAAGACACAAGGGTTTCAGACAGACAGACACAAGGGTTTCAGACAGACAGAAGGGTTTCAGACAGACACAAGGGTTTCAGACAGACAGACACAAGGGTTTCAGACAGACAGAAGGGTTTCTGGCAGACAGAAGGGTTTCAGACAGAAGTGTTTCTGACAGACACAAGGGTTTCTCACAGACACAAGGGTTTCAGACAGACACAGGGGTTTCAGACAGACAGAAGAGTTTCTGACGGACACAAGGGTTTCTGGCAGACACAAGGGTGTCAGAAAAACACAGGGGTTTCAGACAGAATGGTTTCAGACAGACACAAGGGGTTTTGGCAGACACAAGGGTTTCTGGAAGACACAAGCGTTTCTGGAAGACACAAGGATTTCTGACAGACAGAAGGGTTTCAGACAGACACAAGGGTTTCAGACAGACACAAGGATTTCTGACAGACACAAGGATTTCTGACAGACAGAAGGGTTTCAGACAGACAGAAGGGCTGCTGGTTGTGTGCAGTCTGTAACAGGGGAAGGACACCTTGCCCACCTCAACAGGGTGAGCCAGACTAGAGAGCAAGGGGGGGCATTCCAGATTTCCCACAAACTGCACACACCCAGGTGAAAAGCATCCCTGCACTCGACTGAGGATTCTGTCTTCAGGAATTCACAAAAGAACTCTTGGTGCAAAAGGTAGAACTGCGCTGTTCTCGTTCTTTGTTACTGGATAATGTGAACTGACCTTTCCTAAAGATTAGGAAAGGAAAAAACCTGTGCAGGTTGTGTGTCTGTCTTTCCTGGAATAAGGGGCATGTAGGCAGCAAAAGCTGTGTGTGCAATTAAGTGCTGATCTCCCTTGAAGTGGCTTCACTTTCCTTTTCTTCTTTCGAAATGACTGAAAATCATAGTACTGGAGATAAAGCTGCATTTTGCAAGTATAATGCCAGACCCTCCCAAGGGGGAGAAGGTTGGGAGTACAGCAACTGGTTTAATTTAGAAAATGTGATTGATAGGATACATTCTTTGCAACGTGAAACAAAATTGAAACTGGGCAGAAATAAAACAATTCTCTGCTCAGTTTTGGGGGCCTGTCTTAAAGCAGCCACAGAAACTTGCTTTACACGAAGGAGTGAAGAAAGAGCAATTATTGACTCCCTACAAAAGTTAGTGGAAATTTTGCAAAAACAATTGGATGAAGAAAGGAATGACAATCATGCTTTGAGAGACGAGATTAATTCTTTAAGAAATGAGAATCATTCTTTAAGAGCTGCCCTAAGACAAGAACACACCAACACTTTAAAACACACTGATTCACCAAAAGAGACAGAAGAGAAAGAAACTAATCAAATACATCCTCAAAAGGGATTTACCAAAAGAAACAGAAGAGAAAGAAACTAATCAAATACATCCTCAAAAGGAAGTAACTCTGATGAAAACTAATGGAGAATATTGCTGCCCTAGCTTGAGACCTTTGGTTAAAACAGAATACAATTTTATCAATGATGAGAATTTTAACCCACAAAAAACCACTACAAAAATCCTGCACACTGCTACTGAATTGCCAGAACAAGAAGCCAAAATTTAATTTATGGTCTCCAACTCAGCACGTTGTTTTTTGGAAAGGGGAGACCTCGTAGCTTTAGTTGTTTCCCCCGACCAACTCCTAGAAAACATTCACAAAGCTGCTTGCTTGCAAATTATACATGAAATAAAACTCACTGCTGGCTATAAATCACCTGTGCAATTAAATATTAAACAATATCCTCTTCCTTCTGGTGCCAAAGAAAGGATCAAACCGGTTTTACAGGATTTGAGAAACTTCCCTGTATGGCAAATCCAAAAACCCAAACCTGTCAACGGGGCTGTTTATCAATATGTTCAATATCAATATATTAATCATCATAATCAATATATTGATGATCTCCTACTTGTGGGAGGAGATGAAATACAAGTAGTGGGGGATGCCCAACAAAAAAATAATCTCCCATTTGGAAAGGCCTAACTTGCAAATTGCCTCAGAGAAAATTCAAAAACCTTCTCGGGAAGGGAAGTTTTTGAAGACAGCCACTACTGGGACTGAAGGGGTGGCCCAGAAATCCTCAGTAACAGAAGGAACTGCAAAAAATCTGGCAATAACAGAAACTGTGAGCTTGGGCAGCAGCTACGACAAACCTGCCTCGGTAATTAAAGTCGCCTCTGCTTTCTCCTCCAGACAACCTTTGTTCACTAATTCTTTGTTCACTAATTCTTCGTTCACTAATGGTTCTGCTGAACAAATTCTTGCTGGTGGAGGGAGTGGATGTTGGGTTGGGGTGCTGATGGTTGTTTGGAGTGTTTTCCAGCTTGAAGTGAGGAGTGCCTCCTTTGTTTGCAGCTACACTGACTCTCACCCCGTGTTTAAAGGAGGTACAGAGTGGCTCCTTTTTGGCAGAGAAATGAGTGGGAATTTAACAGAATTCCACTCTGCTGGATAGTTCCACCATTTTAACCTCCTTCCTCCTTGTGGCAGATTCTGTTGTGCTTATTTTTCAGAGAATAATACCATAGATGGTGAAGATTAATTGCTGAATCCCTCATCAAACCTGTATACAGTTACAGCACAGGAACATACAGCTGTGGTTTAATTTTGTGAAGATTCAAAATCAAAATTGAACTGTTGTACAATTTTCCCATAAAATTATGTGTGGTAAAAACAATATAAAATACTGAGGAGAGCTTGATGTTAATGTTGTAACACCTCTACCCAACCACATGCTATACTGAGATTGAAAATTTTTTGAAATTGGACCTTGGAAAATTCGGAAAACTGGCCAGCAACAAATATTGTTTAATCTGGCATGGTCTTTTAGACAGGTCAAATTGCCAATGCAAAACAATGTCTCAGTAATTCAGGCAGCTTGTTCACCTTTTCTAGGGATGGACAACCTGGCAGCAAAAGAAGGATCCTTTCAAGAACAAACAAGAGACATAACTGGTGTTGTGGGAACAAGATTGGGAATTTTGAATAGTATTGATTTAAAAGTAATAATGAATAAATTGTCTAGCATTTCTTTAGCTCTCTGCTGTATCCAGGTTTAATTGTGGATGCAGTCAGCTGCTGCCTCAATTATATGAGACTTCGAGGAAAACACTTTTCCTACTGAAATTCGAAGAATAATTTGGAATAATGCCGATGATTTTGAAAAATAATTCCAATCCTGGTGAAACTACTACCCCACATAAACACTTTGCACTGACCATATGCAGTGCTTCAGTACATTCAATATTCCCTGTCACTGCATTAGGGCTGAATCATGATGCAGTTATTCTCTGTCCTTTCAGCATAGAGAACGAGCCTGACAAATTGGTGAAAAGTAACAAACTATTAATTTGGAAACTTGCATTGTCTGGGAACAACAAGGATTTATCTGTGAAAGTATTGCAATCAGAGCTCAAGATATTTGCTTAGACACAGAACAGAATGTCTGTAACTTTGGAAGTTATCCAAAGGAGATTCCTGAAACGCTGCTGGGGTATATGGGCAATGGGTCTGCATGCTTTAGAACTGCCTGTGATAGTATTTTCATAGAAGATTTTGGTAGTGAGTACTAAAAATCATTTAAATTTTCGTGCCTGTAACTTTACTAAAATTGCTAGTTTTAAAATTTCTTATTTTAATTGTGCTCCATTTTAAAACGAAATTAATCATTTGATTTGCAATTTGAAAATTACTTTCAAAAAATTACCCTCTCTCTCTCTGGCACTCAGTAAATTGCATTATTGGTTTCTGCTAAGCAAACCTGAGTTTCTGGATTTTGTTCTTTGCACCCTGGGGCCGAAGGAAGCGTCAGGACTCCGCTGGGGCGGAGCGGGGCGGGGCAGGAGGGAGCGGCGCCGGGAGCGGCCGGGGGGTTCGGGAGGAAATCCGGAATGAAAAATCCAAAACCGGGGGGAAACGGGGGAGAAAATCGGAGACAGAACCGGGACAGAGCCGGGGATAGAACCTGGACAGAACCGGGGAGAGAACCAGGGACAGAAACGGGACAGAACTGGGACAGAACCGGGACAGAACTGGAACAGAACCTAGGGAGGGGAGGAAAAAAAAAAAAAAAAATCACTACCAAAAATATTACTTAATTAATTAAAAATAATAAATGATAAATGATAAATAATCGATAATAATAAATGATAACTAATAACTAATAACTAATAAATAAAAATATTACATAATAAAAATAATAAATAAATAACAATAAATTATAATATACATTAAATAATAAATAATAAATAAATAGAAAATTGAAATAGAAATGGGAATGGAAATGGAAATAGAAAAAAAAAGAAAAGAAAAATAAAAATAGAAATTAAAAAAATAAAAATAAAAAACTAAATAAAAAATAAAAATAAAAATAAAAATAAATAAATATAAATATAAACATATTTTAAAAATTAAAATAAAAATAAAACAAAAATAAAATAAAAAATAAAAATAAAAAAATAAATTAACCATAAAATTAAAATTAATTAATCAATCTTTATTGAAATGCCATGGCGGGTACACGGGGGGTCCCTGCCCTCACTTCCTGCGCGGCATCTTGTCGGGCAGCTCCCGGAAGAAATCGTTGCACATCATGGCCATGCAGGCCAGGAATGTCACGTACTCCTGGAAATCCACCTCGCTGTCGCTGTTGCAGTCCAGGCTGTTCATCAGCTGCTGCAAACTCGCCTCGCTGGTTTGTTTCTGGGGAAAAAAAAGTTTAAAATCTCCGTTCACGCCCCCCCACCCCCAAATTTGATTCCCGAATTTCTCGGATTTTCACTCACGCTGAAACTCGGCAGCTCCTTCTGCAGCAGCTCCTTGAGCTCGGCTTTGTTCAGCTTGAACTTGTCGCCCTCGTTGCCCGAATATTTGTGGAAGGTGGAGACAACCACGGCCAGCGCCTGCTCCAGGGGACTCGCCATGCTCTGGGGACAGCGGGGTTAGGGACCAAACGCCCCAAAATCCGGCCCAAAAACACCTCAAACACCCCAAAATACCCCCCAAAACTGCCCCAAACCCCCCAAAATCCCGCCTGCTCCAGGGGACTCGCCATGGTCTGGGGACAGCGGGGTTAGGGACCCCCGGGGATGCGGCAAACCCAAAAAATCCAGCCCAAACTGCCCCAAAATCCATCCCAAAAATGCCTCAAAATCCCCCAAATCCTGCCCAAAAATGCCTCAAAACCCCAAAATCCCGCCCAAAAACGCTTCAAACCCCCCAAAATCCTGCTCCACGCCATGGTCTGGGGACACAGGGGACAGCGGGGTTAGGGACCCCCGGGGACATGGGAAACCCCCAAAATCCAGCCCAAACTGCCCCAAAATCCGGCCCAAAAACGCTTCAAACCCCCACAAATCCAGCCCAAGCTGCCCCAAACTGCCCCGGACCCCCCAAAATCCCTCCCCAAACCCGCCCCAAATTCCCGGATTCCCCAATCCCTCCCTCCCTCATTTCCTGATTCCACCCTCCCGTTCCGGCCGGGCTGGGGAACCCCAAAAAAGATGAAAAATTTGGATTCCCCTGCCCGTCCCGGAGCCCCAATTTCCTGATTCCACCCCCCCGATCCCACCCAAAAAAAGAGGAAAAATGGGGAGTCCGCCCCAAAAATCGGGCAGGGAAAGGGGCTCAGGAGCTTTCCCAACCCTCGCATGTGAAATCCAAATTTCCAGCAGCGGGAATCACCCCGGGGGGGGGGTGAAACCCGGGGGAACATCTGGAGAACATCTGGAGGGGGAGAAGAGAAACTTACCGAAAGTTCGGAGCAGTTCGAGAAGGGGGGAAGGTTTGGGGAGACCCCGAGCTTCGGGATTTTATAGCCCCGGCCCGGGGAGGCTCCGGAAACCCCCAAAAAAGGAGAAAAGGAGGAGAAAAGAGCTGCCAAAAATGGGGTTGGGAGGAGCAAAAACGAGCCGCGGGGGTTGGGAGAGAATCCCCCGAAATTTGGGTGGGATTTGGGCAGGGAATCCCCCGGTGCTGCCGGGGACAGAGCCCGGAGGGTTCGGTTGGTGCCGAGGGATTTTTACTTTTTTTTTTTTTGTGTGTGTTTTCCGGTCTCCCGGCAGCGATTTTTTTGTTTGTTTGTTTTGTTTGTTTTTTTTTCGTTTTCCCGGCGACGCCCCAAAGGCTCCGTTGTGTAACGCAGGGGGAGCGGCGGAGGGCACCGGGAGCCGGGGGAACCCCGAAAAAATCACCCCGAGTGTCCCCCAGACGTGAAAAAAAACCCAGATCTGGAAAAAAAACCTCCGAGTGTCCCCCCAGACCTTCTAAACCCCCTGAGTGTCCCCCCCAGTCTTGGAATAAAAAAACTCCAAGTGTCCCCCAGACATGGAAAAAACTCCAGATCTGGAAAAAAACAACCGAATATCCCCCCAGTCTTGGAAAAAAAAAAACTCCGAGTGTCTCCCCCAGACCTGGAAAAAAATCCCCAGATCTGGAAAAAAAATCCGAGTGTCCCCCCTAGTTCTGGAAAATTTTCCCCCCCAGGACCTGGAAGGGATCACGAAATATTTTTGGAGCTCACAAAGGACCTGAAAGGGATCAGGGAGCGACATCCAAGAGTTTGGTTTTGCTCGAACTTGTCCAAAAAAATCCTCTGGGGTGGAAAATGCCGGAGCCGGAGGAAAGTGTGAGTCACCGCCGCGCCCGGGGCGTGCGGCCACCGAGCCACGGAGCGCCGCGGAACGGGAGGGGAAACACAGAATTTTGGGGGAAAACACAGAATTTTGGGGAAAAACGCAGAATTTTGGGGAAAAAACACAGAATTTTGGGGAAAAAAAACCCACAGAATTTTGGGGGAAAAAAAACCCACCGAATTTTGGGGGAAGAAACCCCACAGAATTTTGGGGGAAAAACCACAGAATTTTGGGGGAAAAACCATAGAATGTTGGGGGAAAAACCACAGAATTTTGGGGGAAAAAACACAGAATTTTGGGGGGAAAAAACCACAGAATTTTGGGGAAAAACGCAGAATTTTGGGGGAAAAAACCACAGAATTTTGGGGGAAAAAACCACAGAATTTTGAGGGAAAACACAGAATTTTGGGGGAAAACGCAGAATTTTGGGGAAATGCCTTTACAGAACCCCCAAAATTCTGGGGATAACACAGAATTTTGGGGAAAACCACAAATTTTTGGGGAAAAGCCTTTACAGAACCCCCAGAATTTTGGGGAAAAAACACAGAATTTTGATGAAAACCTTTTACAGAACCACAGCACCGAGCCGGACCGGGACAAAACTTTTATTGGGAGCTCGGTTTAGCTAAACTCGCGTTAACCAAACTCGGTTTAGCTAAACCGGGGTTAACTAAACTCGGGTTTTCCTGGCTCATTTCCTGCGGTGCCCCTTGCTGGGGTCGTCCCTGAAGAACTCGTTGAAGCCCATGGTGATGCAGGCCAGGAAACAAACGTACTCCTTGAAATCCACCTCGCTGTCCTTGTTGTGGTCCAGGTCGTTCACCAGCCGCTTGAATTCCGCCTCGTCCATTTGTTTCTGTGGCGGGAGGGAAATTTTGGGGTGCGGGAGGTGGGTTTTGGGGTGGGGGAGGGTCGCTGGAGAGGCTCCGCCCTCCTCTGGCTCACGGAGGGTTTTTGATTTTGGGTGGTGTTTAAAAAGTGGGTGAGGGGATGGTTGGATGTGGGGGGAAAATGAGAATGGAGGGAAAAAGAAAAATAAAAAAAATGAAAATATAGGGGGGGAAAATGAGAAAGGAGGAAAAGAGGAAAAATTTAAAAATGAAAATATAGGGGGGAAAATGAGAAAGGAGGAAAAAGGAAAAAATAAAAAAATGAAAATATAGGGGGAAAAATGAGAAAGGAGGAAAAGAGGAAAAATTTAAAAATGAAAATATGGGGGGGGGAAAAGAAGAAAGAAAGAAAAAAGAAAAATAGGGAAAAAAAAAGAAAAATAGGGAGAAAAGCAAAAAAAAGAAAAATAGGGAAAAAAACAAGAAAAAAGAAAAATAGGGGGAAAGAAAGAGAGAAAGAGAGAAAGAGAGAAAGAGAGAAAGAGAGAAAGAGAGAAAGAGAGAAAGAGAGAAAGAGAGAAAGAGAGAAAGAGAGAAAGAGAGAAAGAGAGAAAGAGAGAAAGAGAGAAAGAGAGAAAGAGAGAAAGAGAGAAAGAGAGAAAGAGAGAAAGAGAGAAAGAGAGAAAGAGAGAAAGAGAGAAAGAGAGAAAGAGAGAAAGAGAGAAAGAGAGAAAGAGAGAAAGAAGAAATTTAAAAAAAAGAATTGGAGAAAAAAGAAAAAATGGAAAAAAGAAAAAAAATAGGGATGAAAAAGAGAGAAAAAGAGAGAAAAAGAGAGAAAAAGAGAGAAAAAGAGAGAAAAAGAGAGAAAAAGAGAGAAAAAGAGAGAAAAAGAGAGAAAAAGAGAGAAAAAGAGAGAAAAAGAGAGAAAAAGAGAGAAAAAGAGAGAAAAAGAGAGAAAAAGAGAGAAAAAGAGAGAAAAAGAGAGAAAAAGAGAGAAAAAGAGAGAAAAAGAGAGAAAAAGAAAAAAGGAAAAACTAGGGGGAAAAAAAGAAAGAAAAAAGAAAGAAATAGGGGGAAAAAGGAAAGAGAAAGAGAGAAGAAAAAGAGGGAAAAAAAAAAGAAAAAGAAGAAAGAAAAAAGAGAAAAAAATTCACCTCCCAGTTAAAACCACAAACCGAGAAAAGGAAGTGGGGATTTAAAAAAAAAATAAAAAATAAAAAAAAGGAAATCAGAACGCGATTCCCTTCACCAAACAAAACATTTCTGGGTTTAAAAAAAAATCCAAATTTCATTTTGGGGCTGCTCCCCAGGGCTTTTCCCGGGATCTCCGCGGGGGAATTTTGGGATTTTTTGGGGTGACTCACGCTCCCGAACACCGGCAGCTCCTTGTTGAGCAGCTCCTTGAGCTCGGCTTTGTTCAGCTTGAACTTGTCGCCCTCCTTGCCCGAGTATTTGTGGAAGGTGACGACCAGCAGGGCCAGCGCCTGCTCCAGGGGACTCGCCATGGTCTGGGGACAGCGGGGTTAGGGACCCCCGGGGATGTGAGAAACCCAAAAAATCCAGCCCAAACTGCCCCGAAATCCAGCCCAAAAACGCCTCAAAACCCCAAAATCCCGCCCAAAAACGCGTCAAAAACCCAAAATCCCGCCCAAAAACGCTTCAAACCCCCGCAAAATCCTGCTCCACGCCATGGTCTGGGGACACGGGGGGACAGCGGGGTTAGGGACCCCCCGGGGACGTGGGAAACCCAAAAAATCCTGCCCAAAAACGCCTCAAAACCCCAAAATCCCGCCCAAAAACGCTTCAAAAAACCCAAAATCCCGCCCAAAAACGCCTCAAACCCCCAAAGCCATCCCAAACGACCCAAAATGCATCCCAAAAACGCCTCAAACCCCCACAAATCCCACTCAAACTCCCCCAAACTGCCCCAAAATCCAGCCCAAAAACGCTTCAAACCCCCCAAATCCATCCCAAAGCCCCCAAAATCCCGCCTGCTCCAGGGGACTCGCCATGGTCTGGGGACAGCGGGTTAGGGATTAACGTCCCCAAAATCCAGCCCAAAAACGCCTCAAACCCCCCAAATCCTGCCCAAATCCTGCCCAAACCCCCCAAAATCCCGCCTGCCCCCAAGGGGACTCGCCATGGGCACAGCCTGGGGCACAGCGGGGGGTTGGGGGGGATTTTGGGGGGATTTAAGGGGGTCTGGGGTGGTTTTGGGGGGATTTTGGGGGGTTTGAGGCAGTTTCGGGAGGATTTGGGGGGATTTTGGGGCCGTTTTATGGGGGTTGGGACAGTTTTGGATGGGATTTGGGGACTATTTTGGGGCCGTTTCAGGGGGTTCGAGGCAGTTTTGGGGGGATTTTGGGGCCGTTTCGGGGGGTTCGAGGCAGTTTTGGGGGGATTTAAAGGGGTCTGGGGCGGTTTTGGGGGATTTTTGGGGAAGCTGGGGCGGCTTGAGAGGGGTTATTGGGGGTCTGGGGCGGTTTTGGGGGATTTTGGGGGCCGTTTTGAGGGGTTGAGGTGGTTTTGGGGGGATTTTGGGGTGTTTTGGGCGGTTTAGGGGGGATCGAGGCGGTTTTGGGAGGGAGTTTGGGGTGTTTTGGGCGGTTTAGAGGGATTTTTGGGGGGATTTTGGGACCGCTTTGGGGGAATTTGGGGCCGTTTTCGGGGATTTAAGGGGTCTGGGGTGGTTTTGGGGGGATTTAAGGGGGTCTGGGGGCGGTTTTGGGAGGATTTGGGGGATCTTGGGGCCCTTTTGGGGGTTCGAGGCAGTTTTGGGAGGGATTTTGGGCCGTTTAGGGGGGATTAAGGCGGTTTTGGGAGGGATTTTGGGGATTTTCGGGCCATTTTGGGAGGGATTTTGGGGTGTTTAAAGCCGCTTTAGGGGGGGATCGAGGCGGTTTTGGGAGGATTTGGGGGATTTTGGGGCCGTTTTGGGGGGAATTTTGGGGTGTTTAGGGCCGTTTTGGGAGGGATTTTGGTGTGTTTACGGGGGATCAAGGCGGTTTTGGGAGAGATTTTGGAGAATTTAGGGCCATTTTGGAAAATTGAGGCGGGTTTTGGGTGGGATTTTGGGCTGTTCAGAGCAGTTTTGGGCGGAATTTTGGACCGCTCAGAGCAGTTTTGGGGCGGAATTTCGGCGTTTTAGGGCCGTTTTGGGAGGGGATTTTGGGGTGTTTAGAGCCGTTTAGGGGGGATTAAAGCGGTTTTGGGATGGATTTTGGGATTTTCGGGCCGTTTAGGGGAATCTAGGCGGTTTTGGGAGGATTTATGGGGATTTTGGGGCCGTTTAGGGGGATCGACGCCGTTTTGGGAGGGATTTTGGGCCGTTTAGGGGGGGATTAAGGCTAGGTTTTGGGAGGGATTTTGGGCCGTTTAGGGGGGGATTAAGGCGGTTTTGGGATGGATTTTGGGCGTTTAGGGGGGATTAAGGCGGTTTTGGGATGGATTTTGGGCCGTTTAGGGGGGATTAAGGCGGTTCTGGGATGGATTTTTGGGATTTTCGTTGCCGTTTTGGGAGGGATTTCGAGCCGAAGGGCCGCGGGGGTCTCACCGTGTCAGCGCCGCTCAGCTCGCCCGGGGATCGCGGTGCCGTGGCCGGCGCCCCGCTCGCATTTATCGCCCCCGGCCCCTCCCGGTAGCCCCCGGCCCCTCCCGGTAGCCCCCGGCCCCCGGGGCTCGCCCAGCTGCTCCCCCCGCCCGGTTTCGCCCGCGCCCCATTTTTGCCTAACGAGCCGTGTGATCGCGTTAATTGGGGCAGGGCTGGGGTGCCGGGAAACCCAAAAATCGGGGCTGGGAGAGCCCAAAATCACAGCTGGGAGACCCCAAAATCAGAGCTGGGAGCCCCCAGAATTGGCGCTGGGAACCCCCAAAATTCGGAGCTGGGAACCCCCAAAATTCGGAGCTGGGAGCCCCCCAAAAACCAGCGCTGGGAACCCCCAAAAAGAAGCGCTAGGAGTCCCCAAAAATCAGAGCTGGGAGCCACAAAAATCAGAGCTGGGAGATCCCAAAAATCGCAGCTGGGAACCCCCAAAATTCGGAGCTGGGAGCCCCAAAATCGGCGCTAGGAGCACCCCAAAGAGCAGCGCTTGGAGAACCCCAAAATCAGCGCTGGGAGAACCCCAAAATCAGCACTGGGAGCCCCCAAAAATCAGAGCTGGGAGCCCCAAAAATCGGAGCTGGAAGCCCCTAAACAAAAGCTGTGAGCCCCAAAATCAGCGCTGGGAACCCCCAGAATTGGCGCTGGGAACTCCCAAAATTCGGAGCTGGGAGCCCCCCAAAAACCAGCGCTGGGAACCTCCAAAAAGAAGCGCTAGGAGTCCCCAAAAATCAGAGCTGGGAGCCACAAAATCAGCACTGGGAGACCCCAAAATCAGAGCTGGGAGCCCAAAAATCAGAGCTGGGAGCCTCAAAATCAGCGTTAGGAGAACCCCCAAAATCAGAGCTGGGAGCCCCAAAAATCAGAGCTGGGAGCCTCAAAATCAGCGTTAGGAGAACCCCAAAATCAGAGCTGGGAACTCCCCAAAATCGGAACTGGGAACCCCCAAAATCAGAGCTCGGAACCCCCAAAAATCAGAGCTGGGAGCCCCAAAAATCGGGGCTGGGAGACCCCCAAAACCAGCGCTGAGAACCCCCAGAATTGGCGCTGGGAACCCCCAAAATTCGGAGCTGGGAGCCCCCCAAAAACCAGCGCTGGGAACCTCCAAAAAGAAGCGCTAGGAGTCCCTAGAATTCGGAGCTGGGAGCCCCCAAAAAATCAGCGTTAGGAGAACCCCAAAATCAGAGCTGGGAGCCCCAAAAATCAGAGCAGGGAGCCCCAAAAATCGGTGCTGGGAGCCCCAAAAATCAGCGCTAGGAGAACCCCAAAATCAGCGCTGGGAGACCCCCAAAAACAACCCTGGGAGCCCCAAAAATCAGAGCTGGGACCCCAAAAAATCGGAGCTGTGAGACCCCAAAATCGACGCTTGGAGCCCCCCAAAATCGGCGCTGGGACCCCCAAAATCAGCGTTAGGAGAACCCCAAAAATCAGCGCTAGGAGAACCCCAAAATCGGTGCTGGGAACCCCCAAAAATCAGCGCTGGGACACCCTAAAATCAGCGCTGGGAGCCCCCAAAATCAGAGCTGGGAGACCCCAAAATCGGCGCTAAGAGAACCCCAAAATCAGCTCTGGGACCCCCAAAATCACAGCTGGGAAGCCCCAAAATTCGGACCTGTGAGACCCCAAAAATCAGCGCTGGGAGCCCCAAAAATCGGCACTGGGAACCCCCAAAATCAGCGCTGGGAGACCCCAAAAATTAGAGCCGGGAACCCCCAAAATCGGAGCCGGGAACCCCCAAAATCAGCGCTGGAACTCTTTTTTTGGGGGGCCGGGGGGGGTCACACCGAGTTTTTGGGGGGCTGGAGTCTGACCCCGCGATTTTTGGGGGTTCGGGGGGTGCCCCCAAATTCTCTTTGAGGTGCCAAACGCAGAACGAACCCCGGGAATTTTTCCCATTCCCTGCACCCCAAAATATCAATTTGGGGGAGGGGTCCCTCCCCCAGAGACCCCCGAGGGTCCCACAACCGTTTTTGGGGGGTCCCACCTCGTTTTTTTGGGGGGTCCCACCCCGGTTTTTGGGGGGCCCTACCCCGTTTTTTTTGGGGGGGTCCCGCCCCGGTTTTTGGGGGGTCCCACCTCGTTTTTTGGGGGGGTTCCACCTCGTTTTTTTGGGGGTCCCACTTCGTTTTTTGGGGGGTCCCACTCCGGTTTTTGGGGGTCCCACCCCGGTTTTTGGGGGCCCCACCCCGGTTTTTGGGGGGGCCCCGCCCCGCTCGCCCCGGGCTGAGCCACGCCCCGGATTCCGCGGCCGTGACTCAGCGCGGCCGCGCCCGATTCCCACGGGGTCACCCCAATTCCCACGGGACCCCCCGATTCCCACGGGACACCCCCGGGGATGGTTTTTGAGATTTTTTGGGGGGTTCGGGGACGTTCTGGGGGGTTCGGAGAGGTTCGGGGGGCTCGGGGGTGTTTGGTGGGGTTCTGGGGGTGTTCGGGGGGTTTCGGGGGTGCTCGGGGTGGGATTCGGGGGTGTTCGGAGAGGTCTGGAGGGGCTCGGGGGTGTTCTGGGGGGGTTCAGGGGGGCTAAGTGGGGTGCGGGGGCGTTCGGGGGGGTTTTCGGGGGTGCTCGGGGGGTTCGGGGGGTGTTCGGAGAGGTTCAGGGGGGGTTCGGGGGTGTTCGGAGCGGGGTTCGGGGGCGTTCGGGGGGTGTTCGGGAGGTTTCGGGGGAATTCGGGGGAATTAGGGGGTGTTCTGGGGATGTTCGGGGGTTGTTCGGGGAGACTCGGGGGGGTTCGGGGATGGTCGGTGGAGTTCGGAGAGGTTCGGGAATGTTCGGGGGATGTTCGGAGGATGGTCGGGGGCGTTCAGGAAGGTTCGGAGCGGTTCGGGGGATGTTCGGAGGTGTTCGGGGGGCTCGGTGGGGACTCGGTGGGGTTCGGAGAGGTTCGGAGGGGTTCGGGGGCTCGGGGGTGTTCGGGGAATTCAGGGGTGTTCGGAGAGGTCTCCAGCCCGTCCCGGGGGTCTCTCAGCCCACCCCGGGGGGTCTCCAGCCCATCCCAGTGGTCCCCAGCCCAACCCGGGGGTCCCCAGCCCAACTCGGGGGTCTCCAGCCCATCCTCGGGGTCCCCAGCCCATCCTGGGGGTCTCCAGCCCATCCTGAGGGTCTCCAGCCCATCCTGGGTGTCCCCAGCCCATCCTCGGGGTCCCCAGCCCATCCTCGGGGGTCTCCAACCCATTCCTGGGGGTCCCCAGCCCATCCTGGGGGTCCCCAGCCCATCCCGGGGGGTCTCCAGCCCATCGTGGGGTACCCCAGCCCAACCCAGGGGTCTCCAGCCCATCCTGAGGGTCTCCAGCCCACCTGGGGGTCTCCAGCCCATCCCGGGGGGTCTCCAGCCCATCCCTGGGGGTCTCCAGCCCATTCTGGGAGTCTTCAACCCAACCCGGGGGTCCTCAGCCCAACTCGGAGGTCCCCAGCCCATCCCGGGGGGGTCTCCAGCCCATCCTGAGGGTCTCCAGCCCAACCCGGGGGGGGTCCCCATGGAGGTGACAAATGCGACAAGTGCGACACCCGCTGGTGGCTCCCGGAATGACCACCAGGGCGGGGACAGGGCAGGAACCCCCCCCCAAAAAAAAAAAAAAAAAAAAGAAAAAAGCCCCTCCCCAAATTCCTCCCTCCCTCAGGAAATAAAACCCGAGCAGCGCTCCTCCGGATTTTATTGTCGCGATAAATTGATAAATCATCAATAAATCAATAAATAACCGCGGGGGTGTCACCCGGCCGAGCCCCGGGAAAGCGAGGAGACCCCACCCCAAATTTTTTTGGGGGTGCTGGTGGTGGTGGGATTTTTGGGGACAGAAACTTCTGAAAAGAATCCCCCACGGGAGGGGATTTATTTTAGGAGACCCCACCCCAATTTTTATTCTGGGATTTTTGGGGACAGAAAATTCTGAACAGAACCCCCCTCAGGAAAGGATTCATTTTAGGAGACCCCACCCCAAATTTTTTTGGGGGTGAGGGGGTGCTGCTGGTGGTGAATTTTTGGGGACAAACAGACAAAATTCCGAACAGAATCCCCCACAGGAAAGGATTTATTTTAGAAGACCCCACCCCAATTTTTTGGGATTGATTTCTCAGTGGGAGAAGCAGCCCTGCTGATGGGATTTTTGGGGACAGACAGACAGAATTCTGAACAGGAGGGGATTTATTTTAGAAGACCCCACCCCAATTTTTTGGGATTGATTCCTCAGTGGGAGAGGCACTGCCGGCGATGAAATTTTGGGGACAAACAGACAAAATTCTGAACAGAATCCCCCACAGGAAAGGATTTATTTTAGAAGACCCCACCCCAATTTTTGGGATTGATTCCTCAGTGGGAGAGGCACTGCCAGCGATGAATTTTTGGGGACAAACAGCCAAAATTCCGAACAGACCCAACCCCGCCCAGTAAGGAAAACGCGAGGAGGAGCCCGCCCCAAATCCCACCCCCCAAATCGCGCTCGGGGCATTTTCCAGCCGCCTCTACTTGGTGAATTTGACGCTCTGCTCCTGCTGGCGGATGATCTGCGCGATCGGGCTGGCGATGCCGCCTATCAAGGTCCAGTACTCCTCGAAGCTGATGCGCCCGTCCTTGTTCTCGTCCAGGTCGCAGATGAGTTTGTCGGCGGCTCGGCGGTTCCCCGTGTCCTGGGGGGAGAGGATGGCTCAGAAAAAAAAAAAAAACCCCGATAAATGCGAATTAATTCGCATTGCAAAAGAATTTTGATGGTGTGATAACAGCGAGGTTGAGATAAAGGAGTGGGTGCTTGAAGATTTTTTTTTTTCCCTTTGTTAAAATAACGCCGGTTGCGGCAAAAATAGCAAAAAAATCGGCAGAAACTCCCTCCAGGGGAAGGGACAGAGGTAATTCAGAGATAAGAAATTGGTAAAACACGGTAATGTAGGGATTCCTATAGGTAAATTTGTAAATTTGTTTGTAAATTCTAGAGGATTTGTGTTATGTTGGTTAGTGGAAATTAGAATATTGAACATAAAAGGAGAATTAAGAATTTGTAAAATGTTTAGAGATAACAAATCAGTAAAACTTAGTAAAAAACCCCATAAAAACCCAATAAAAAACGCGATAAAAATCCGATAAAAACCCGATAAAAACCTCCCAAAAAAACCCCCAAAAAAACCCCCAAAAAACAACCCGACAAAAACCCGATAAAAAACCCGACAAAAACCCAATAAAAAACCCGACAAAAAACCCCATTAAAAACCCGATTAAAAACCCGATAAAGACCCAATAAAGACCCAATATAAAACCCAATATAAAACCCAATTAAAAAACCCGACAAAAACACAGTAAAAAACCCGACAAAAACCCAGTAAAAAACCTCCATAAAAACCCAATAAAAACCTCAATAAAATCCCCAAAAACCCCAAGACAACCCCAAAAAAACCCCAAAAAAACCCCCCAAAAAACCCAAAAAAAACCCCAAAAACAAAAACCAAAAACAAAACAAAAAAACCAGTCTCACCGTCAGCATGTGGTTGAGCTCGCGGCTCAGCATCCTGCGGAAATCCTTCTTGCTGATGCGCCGCGGATTCCTGCAGCAGCAGCAGCGGCTCGAGTACTTGTCGAAGTTGTTCACCAGCACCTGCACGGCCCACTCCAGGTCTGTGCACTCGCCCATGGTGGCCTGAGGGGAGGGGGTGAGCTGAGACCCGCGCTGGGGGCACTAAAAGCCCGGCAGGGGGAAAAATATGGAATAACTGCGCTCGAAAAACGCTGAACAACCCGCCAAAATCATGGAAAAACGGCACCAAAAACAACTGAACAACCACGTCAAAAACTGCTGAACATCCCGCCAAAAACCGCTGAACAACCCGCCAAAAATATGGAAAAACCGCACCAAAAACAATGGCACATCCTCGCCGAAAATCACTGAACAATCCGCCAAAAAAAAACGCTGGACAACCCGCCAAAAAACTTGAAAAAACGGGATGGAAAGCAGTGGAAAAACCCCGCCAAAAACCACTGAACAATCATGCCAAAAACCGCTGAACAGCCCGCCAAAAACCACTGAACAACCCGCCAATAAACATGGAAAACTCCCCCCGAAAACCGCTGGACAACCAGCCAAAACCATGGAAAAACGGCACCAAAAATAATGGAACAACCCACCCAAAAACCACTGAACAACCCGCCAAATAACGTGGAAAAATCGCACCAAAAACAATGGAACAACCGCGCCAAAAAACACTGAACAACCCGCCAAAAACCACGGAACAACCCGCCAAAAATCATGGAAAAACAGCACCAAAACCAATGGAACATCCTCGCCAAAAACCGCTGAACAACCCGCCAAAAAACATGGGAAAACCGCACCAAAAACCATGGAACAACCTGCACCAAAAACAATGGAACAACCCACCCAAAAACATGGAAGAACTGCACCAAAAACCACTGGACAACCCGCCAAAATCATGGGAAAACCGCAGCAAAAACATGGAACAACCCTGCCAACAACCCCGCCAAAAACCATGGAACAACCCGCCAAAAGCCATTCAACAGCCCCACCAAAAAATTGGAAAAAGCCCACCAAAAACCATGGAACAACCTCACCAGAAACCATGGAACAACCCCACCAAAATCCACCAAACAACCCCGCCAAAAAACATGGAAAAGTCGCACCAAAACCATGGAACAACCGCGCCAAAAACCCCGCCAAAAACAGTGGAAGAGCCTCGCCAAAAACCATCCAACAGCCCCACCAAAAAATTGGAAAAGGCCCGCCAACAACCGTGGAACAACCCACCGAAAACCATCCAACAACCCACCCAAAAACCATGGAACAACTCAGCCAAAAACCATCAAACAACCCCGCCAAAAACAATGGAACAACCCCACCAAAAACAATGGAACAATCCACCAAAAGTCATGGAACAGCCCCGCCAAAAACCTTGGAACAGCCCACCCAAAACCCATGGAACAACCCGCCAAAAACAGCGGAACAACCCCGCCAAAAATCATGGAACAACCTCACCAAAAACCATGGAACAACTCAGCCAAAAAGCATCGAACAACCCACCCAAAAACCATGGAACAACCCCACCAAAAACCATGGAACAATCCACCAAAAATCATGGAACAGCCCCGCCAAAAACCATCGAACAACCCACCCAATAACCATCCAACAACCCACCCAAAAACTTGTAAAAAGCCCGCCAAAAACCATCCAAAAACCCGCCAAAAACCATCCAAAAACCCGCCAAAAATCATGGAACAACCTCACCAAAAACCATGGAACAACCTCACCAAAAACCATCCAACAACCCACCCAAAAATCATGGAACAACCCACCCAAAAACCATCCCCGCCGGAAAATCCAACACCCCACGGGTCTCTGCTATTGGTGGGCGGCTCTCAGAGTCACTCACCCCCAAAAGAAAAATCCCAAAAAACCCTAAAAACCCTCACCGCCACCTGCGGAACACCCGGTGCCACCTGCGCCCGCCCCGCCCGCGCCCCCGGCGCCGCCGCCCCCGCGCGTGGGTGGCAATTACGGCACCGGGGTGGCAATTACGGCACCGGGGTGGCAATTAGGGCACCGGGGCCGCGGGGCTGCCGTTCCCGGAGCTCACCGGGCAGGAATTACCTGCCCGCCCTCCTGTTGCTTCACAGCGCAGGGAGCAGGTCCCGGCCTGCCCGGGCTGAGCCTCCCCGAGCCCGGCTCGGTGTCGGCTCCGGGCTGTCCCCTCCTCCTGTCCCCGCTGTCGCCAGCCAGGAAATCTCGCTGAGGATGGGCCCAGCCCAGGATGGCGCTGTCACATCCCGGGAACTGCGTCACCTTGGCTCTTTCCTGCTGTTGTTGGTGGCCGGGGCTGGGGGGTCCCGTGGCCGCTCGGGTCATGCGGGGGTGGCCCAGCGGTGTCCCCACGCCGCGGGTGTCACCAGAGTTGTCCCCAGCTCTCCGTGACCTGCCCCGCGCCAGGATTTGGCTCCTGTCCTCTCTCCCCACCCAGCCCCGCGCCGGGGAGGTGACAGCTCGTCCTTGTCCCCACGCGCCTCAGCCTGGCCCCGTGTCCTCCCAGTGCCACCGCCCGGGGTCACCCGGTCGTGCCAGGGCTGGGGATTGTCGCCGCCCTCAGGATTTTGGCACCGGGGTGGATTTGGAGCTCTCGGGGATTCCAGCTCCGAGCCCGGCCCGGGGGCAGAAGCAGCCTCGGCACCCCCTCGGTGTCCCCAGGTGTCCCCAGATGTCCCCAGGTGTCCCCAGGTGTCCCCTGCCAGCAGCGCCCAGCCCGTCCTTGGGGCAGCTGCTCCGCCGCTGACTCAGGGCGCAGCCCCGGGGCCAGCCGGGGGCACGGGACGCTCGGCGGGTGGCACACGGGGACACTGGGACAGGCTGGGACACGGGGACAATAGTGCCAGGAAGGGACATGGGGACACTGGGACATGCTGGGACATGGGGACACTGGGACGCGTGCTGGGACATGGGGACACTGGGACATGCTGGGACATGGGGACACTGGGACGTGCTGGGACATGGGGACACTGGGACATGCTGGGGACATGGGGACACTGGGACAGGCTGGGACATGGGGACACTGGTGTCACAGTGGGACAAGGGGACACCGGGGTGACACCCAGACCCAACCGGGCTGCTCGGGCAGGTCCCACCCG
>CM067587.1:422439-560704 GCA_034336665.1 Luscinia megarhynchos
GAAGGGGACTGGGGAGATGGGAATGGGACAGGAGAATGGGAATGGGACAGGGGAAATGGGAATGGGACAGGGAGAATTGGGAACTGAACATGGGAATGGGAATTACAGCTGGGAAATGGGAATGGGACAGGGAAATGGGAACTGTACAGGGGAAATGGGAATTGCACATGGGAAATGGAAATTGTACAAGGAAATGGGATTAGAGCTGGGGAAATGGGACTTGTATATGGGAAATGGGAATTGTACATTGGAAATGGGAATTGTACAGGGAAAAAAAGGGAATTGCACATGGGCAAATGGGGTTTTTTCCCAGGTTTCTGGCCCCAATCCCAAATCCCAATCCCATTATCCCAAATCCCAATCCCAGGCTCACCTCAGGCTGCAGCCCCGGGGCTTTCCCAGGATCCTGGCCCCAATCCCAAACCCCAAATCCCAATCCCATTATGCCAAATCCCAAATCCCAATCGCGTTATCCCAGACTCACCTCAGGCTTCAGCCCCGGGGCTTTCCCAGGGCTCCTGGCCCCAATCCCATTTTCCAAACAAAATCCCAAATCTCAAATCCCAATCCCATTATCCCAAAATCCCAAATCCCCAATCCCCAATCCCAAATCCCCAGGCTCACCTCGGGCTGCAGCCCCGGGGTTTTGCCGGGCTCCTGGCCCCAATCCCATTATCCCAAATCCCATTATCCCAAATCCCAAATCCCAAATCCCAATCCCAGGCTCATCCCAGGTCGCTGCAGCCCCGGGGTTTTCCCGAGCTCCTGGCCCCAATCCCATTATCCCAAATCCCATTATCCCATTATCCCAAATCCCAAATCCCAATGCCAGGCTCACCTCGGGCTGCAGCCCCGGGGTTTTGCCGGGCTCCTGGCTCCAGTCCCATTATCCCAAATCCCAAATCCCAAATCCCAAATCCCAAATCCCAGGCTCACCTCGGGCTGCAGCCCCGGGGCTTTCCCGGGCTCCTGGCCCCAATCCCATTATCCCAAATCCCAAATCCCAAATCCCAATCCCAGGCTCACCTCGGGCTGCAGCCCCGGGGTTTTCCCGGGCTCCTGGCTCCAGTCCCATTATCCCAATCCCAATCCCAATCCCAGGCTCACCTCGGGCTGCAGCCCCGGGGCTTTCCCGGGCTCCTGGCCCCAATCCCATTATCCCAAACCCCAAATCCCAATCCCAGGCTCACCTCGGGCTGCAGCCCCGGGGTTTTCCCGGGCTCCTGGCACTCCTCCCGGCTCAGGTTCACTCTGCTCCCGGTCAGGTTGGCCAGCACAGCCTGCAGCAGCTGCGTGGTGTTGGTGGGGCTGGTCACGGCCACGTAGTGCTGGGGAAACGGGCCTGGAAAAAGGGGAAAAACATGGGAAAATAATGGGAAAAACATGGGAATATAATGGGAAAATAATGGGAAATACATGGGAATATAATGGGAAATACATGGGAATATAATGGGAAATACATGGGAATATAATGGGAAATACATGGGAATACAATGGGAAAAACATGGGAAAATAATGGGAAAAACATGGGAAAATAATGGGAATATAATGGGAAAAGCATGGGAAAATAATGGGAGAAACATGGGAAAATAATGGGAGAAACATGGGAAAATAATGGGAGAAACATGGGAAAATAATGGGAAAAACATGGGAAAAACATGGGAAAATAATGGGGAAAACATGGGAATATAATGGGAAAAACATGGGAAAATAATGGGAAAACATGGAAAAATGGGAATGGGAACAGGCCCACATAGTGCTGGGAAAAGGGACCTGGAAAAAACATGGAAAAATGGGAAAAATGGGAAAAACACAGAAAAACAATGGGAAAAATGGGAAAAATAGGAATGGGAATTGTGGCTCAGGGGGATCCCAGCCAGGAAAAATGGGAATTAGAGTGGGAAAATGGGGATTAGAGATGGGAAAATGGGGGTTGGAGATGGGAAAAAATGGGAATGGCAGGCAGGAAAGATGGGAATTACAGATGGGGAAAATGGGAATTGCAGCTCAGGGGAATCACACTCAGGAAAACAGGAATTACAGGCAGGAAAAAATGGGAATGACAACTGGGTAAGATGGGAACGCCATTTGGAAAAATGGGAATTACAGCTGGGAATGGTAGCTGGAAAAACAGGGATTATGGATAGAAAAGGGGGAATTCCAGTAGGAAAAGTGGAAATTCCAGCTGGAAAAGCAGGAATTACAGACAGGAAAGTGGGAATTCCAGTAGGAAAAATGGGAATTCCAGCTGGAAAAGTGGGAATTCCAGCTGGAAAAGTGGGAATTCCAGCTGGAAAATTGGGAATGGCAGCAGGAAAATCGGGAATGTTGGATTCCAACGTTGCCTCACCCAGGATTCCCTTCTGGTCAGGTTTGATCAGGGACTGGAACCAGGAATTGTTGGAGTTGAGCAGGAATCCATAGAGCAGCCGGGTGACCTGGGAAAACCCCGGAATTCCCTCAGGGAAAAGCAGGAACAGGGATCCCAGGGGTGGGAGGGAAAGGAGGGGGAATTCTGGGGAATTGGGGGTCCCAGGGAAATCTGGGATTCTAATTCCAGAGATTTCAGGTACAGGGATCCCAGGGAAATTCGGGGTTCCAATCCCAGGAATTTCAGATAAATCAGAGATACTAATTCCAGGAAAATTGGGGATTCCAATTCCAGGGATTTCAGGGAAATTGGGGATGCCAGGGGAATTTGGGATTCTAATTCCAGGGATTTCAGGTCTAGGGATCCCAGTTCCAGGAAAATTGGGGATTCTAATTCAGGAAATTTCAGATAAATGGGGGATTTAAATTCCAGGAAAACTGGGGATTCTAATTCCAGGGATTTCAGGGAAATTTGGGATCCCAGAGAAATTTGGGATTCTAATTCCAGGGATTTCAGGTACGGGAAAATTGGGGATTCTAATTCTGGGAATTTCAGGTAAATGGGGGATTTGAATTCCAAGAAAATTGGGGATTCTAATTCCAGGGATTTCAGGGAAATTTGGGATCCCAATTCCAGGGATTTCAGGGAAATTGGGGATCCCAGAGAAATTCGGGATTCTAATTCCAGGACTTTCAGGTCCAGTGATCTCAGGGAAATTCAGGATTCCAAACCCAGGAATTTCAGGAAAATCAGGGATTCTAATTCCAGGAAAATTGGAGATTCTAATTCCAGGAATTCCAGGAAAATCAGGGATACTAATTCCAGGGAAATTTGCAATTCCAATCCCAGGAATTTCAGGAAAATTAGGGATACTAATTCCAGGGAAATTGGGGATTCTAGTTCCAGGAATTTCAGGAAAATTGGGGATTCTAATTCCAGGGACTCCAGGAAAATGGGGCATTCCAGGACAGCCGTGGGTCCCCAGCCCAGAATTCCCAGAATTCCCAGAATTCCAGCATTCCTACCGTTTTGGGATCTGCTTTGATGCTCTCAGTGCTGCCAGTTCCTCCTGCCAGCGAGAACAGAGCCCGGGCCAGCAGCGTGCTCACCTCGGCCAGAGCCTGCAGGAAGGGAATCCAGGAACTCTGGGAATTCTGGGAATTCTGGGAATTCCTGGGAAGACAGCCTGGATCTGCAGCCAGCCCCATCTCTGTGATCCCAACGCTCCCAGATCCTTCCTGCCCTTATTCCCGGATTTCCCCCCTTTTCCCACGTTCCCAGATCCCTCTGGATTCATTCCCAAACGTTTTCCCACCATCTCCCCATTCCCAAATCCCTCAGGATTTACTCCTGCTCCTTTTCCAAGCTTTTCCTCCCTCTCCCAATCCCAAATTCCTCCCAGCCCCTTCCCACATTTTTCCATCTTTTCCCACTTTTCCCATCTCTCCCTCTCCTCCAAGTCCCATTCCTACCTGAATTCCAAATCCAGAACCCCAGGAATCCCCTGGATCCCAAATCCCAGATCCTGGATCTCAGGAATTCCCAGATCCCAAATCCCAGGAATTCCCCTGGATCCCAAATTCCAGATCCTGAATCCCAGGAATCCCCTGGATCCCAAATCCCAGATCCTGGATCTCAGGAATTCCCAGATCCCAAATCCCAGGAATTCCCCTGGATCCCAAATCCCAGCTCCCAAATCCCAGAAATTTCTGAGAATTCCGACTCTCTGGAATCCCCCATGAACCCAAATCCCAGATCCTGAATCCCAGGAATTCCCAGACCCCAAATCCCAGGAATTCCCACTCCCAGGAACTCCCCAGGCTCCCAGACCCCAGGAATTCCCACTCCCAGGAACTCCCCACGATCCCAATTCCCGGGAATTCCCACTCCCAGGAACTCCCCAGGCTCCCAAATCCCAGGAATTCCCACTCCCAGAACTCCCCAGGCTCCCAAATCCCAGGAATTCCCACTCCCAGAACTCCCCAGGCTCCCAAATCCCAGGAATTCCCGGGAATTCCCACTCCCAGAGCTCCCCAGGCTCCCAAACCCCAGGAATTCCCGGGAATTCCCACTCCCAGAGCTCCCCAGGCTCCCAAACCCCAGGAATTCCCGGGAATTCCCACTCCCAGAGCTCCCCAGGCTCCCAAATCCCAGGAATTCCCACTCCCAGGAACTCCCCACGATCCCAAATCCCAGGAATTCCCACTCCCAGGAACTCCCCACGATCCCAAATCCCAGGAATTCCCACTCCCAGAGCTCCCCAGGCTCCCAAACCCCAGGAATTCCCGGGAATTCCCACTCCCAGGAACTCCCCAGGCTCCCAAACCCCAGGAATTCCCGGAATTCCCACTCCCAGAACTCCCCAGGCTCCCAAACCCCAGGAATTCCCGGGAATTCCCACTCCCAGGAACTCCCCAGGCTCCCAAACCCCAGGAATTCCCGGGAATTCCCACTCCCAGGAACTCCCCACGATCCCAAACCCCAGGAATTCCCGGGAATTCCCACTCCCAGGAACTCCCCAGGCTCCCAAACCCCAGGAATTCCGACCCCCAGGAACTCCCTGGATCCCAAATCCCAGATCCTGAATCCCAGGAATTTCTGGGAATTCCCACTCCCAGGAACTCCCCATGATCCCAAATCCCAGATCCTGAATCCCAGAAATTCCCAGATCCCGTTTCCCAGGAATTCCCCAGGCTCCCAATTCCCAGGAATTCCCACTCCCAGAGCTCCCCAGGCTCCCAATTCCCAGGAATTCCCACTCCCAGAGCTCCCCAGGCTCCCAATTCCCAGGAATTCCCACTCCCAGGAACTCCCCAGGCTCCCAAACCCCAGGAATTCCCAGGAATTCCCACTCCCAGAGCTCCCCAGGCTCCCAAACCCCAGGAATTCCCACTCCCAGAACTCCCCAGGCTCCCAAACCCCAGGAATTCCCGGACTGCGCCGGCCGGGACCTGGGCGCTGTCGGTGACGAACTCCAGGCGCTGCTCGGCCGTCAGCCCCGCGGGGTAGCGCACCCCGATGCTCTCGGCCGTGTCGTAGATGCTCTGGAAATACCTGGGAAGGAAAACCGGGAAAAGTCCGGGATGGGGCCGGGAATTCCCATCCTGCTGGGAAAGAGATCTGGGAATTCTGAATCTGCTCCTGAGGGATCTTCCAGGATTAACAAGGAGGGTTTGGAATTTCCTCTTCCTAAATTTTTCTGGTTGGAATTCCAGGGATGTTCCAGGCTGGAATTTCAGAGCCCATTCCATGAGCTGGGAGGAAAAAATTCCCGAGGGATCCAAGGAAAAGATTGGAATTCCAACAGGCTTCATCGATTAATGATTCATTATTAATTGATGGAATTCCAAGGGAACTCCAAATTCTCACATCCCTGGGAAATCCAGGATGATCCCACAGGAATCCCAGAGCTGGGATTTGGCGTTTTTGGGATTCCCAAATTCCTTTGGAAAAGCCGGATCGGGGTCACAAGGGGGATGATCCCAAAATAAAAAAAAACGCTGGAACTGGAGAGGAAACATCCCAAAATAATCCCATTAAAAATTCCGGGAGCAGCCTCTGGAAGCGCAGCTGCGGCTCCGGCTCCTCCCGGGCTCGGGGCCAGGAATCTTCTCCCAAAAAAAACAAAAAACAAAACAAAAAAAACCTCCGGAATTTTCCTCTCGCCTGTCCGAGCAATTCCCTCGCGCTCCTCCGAGCATTCCCAGAATTCCCACCAGACAGGATTCCCACGGGAACGGCGGAATTGGGCTCAAAAATCCCGGATTTTCGGTTGGAAAAGGGAACCCAGCCCCATCCTGGATTTTTTTTTGGGATGGGATTCCCATGGGAAAAGTGAAATCCTGCTGGAATGTCCAGAATTCCTGGATTTTTAGCTGCTGTGGAATTCCTAGAATTCCCAGATTTTTTTACCTGTCCCAGAATTCCTGGATTTTTTACCTTGGAATTCCCAGAATTCCCTGATTTTGTACCTGCTCTGGAATTCCCGGAATTCCCAGAATTCTCAGATATTTTACCTGCTCCAGAATGCCCAAAATTCCCACTTTTTTAACCTGCCCCAGAATTCCCAGAATTCATGGATTCCGGAATTCCCAGAATTCCTGGATTTCCAAGGAATTCTCATTTTTTAACCTGCTCCAGAATCCCCGAATTCCCATTTTTTTACCTGCTGCAGAATCCCAGAATCGCCAGAATTCCCATTTTTTAACCTGATCCAGAATTCCAAAATTCCCGGAATCCCCAGAATTGTCATTTTTTAACCCATTCTAGAATTCTCAGAAGCCCCAGAATTCCTTTTTTTTTACCTGATCCAGAATCCCCAGAATTCCCAATTTTTTACCTGCTCCAGAATCCCAGAATTCCCAAAATTCCCTTTTTTTACCTGATCCAGAATCCCAGAATTCCCGGAATTCTCAGAATTCCTTTTTTTTTTTAACCTGATCCAGAATCTCAGAATCCCAGAATTCCCATAATTCCCCTTTATTTTACCTGCTCTAGAATCCCCAGAATTCCCATTTTTTTACCTACTCCAGACTCCCCGGAATCCCCGGGATTCCCATTTTTAACCCATTCTAGTATTCTCAGAAGCCCCAGAATTCCTTTTTTTTTAACCTGATCCAGAATCCCATAATTCCCCTTTATTTTACCTGATCCAGAATCCCAGAAATCCCATTTTTTTACCTGATCCAGAATCTCCAGAATCCCCAGAATTCCCCATTTTTTACCTGCTCCAGAATCCCAGAATTCCCAGAATTCCCCTTTTTTTAACCTGATCCAGAATCTCAGAATCCCAGAAATCCTAGAATTCCCATTTTTTTCACCTGCTCCAAAATCCCAGAATTCCCGGAATTCCCAGAACCCCCATTTTTCACCTGCTCCAGAATTCCCAGAATTCCCAGAATTCCCGTATTTTCACCTGCTCCAGAATTCCCAGAATTCCCGGAATTCCCAGAACTCCCATTTTTCACCTGCTCCAGAATTCCCAGAATTCCCAGAATTCCCGTATTTTTACCTGCTCCAGAATTCCCAGAATTCCGAATTCCCATTTTTTCACCTGCTCCCAGAATTCCCAGAATTCCGAATTCCCAGAACTCCCATTTTTCACCTGCTCCAGAATTCCCAGAATTCTCACTCTTTTTCACCTGCTCCAGAATTCCCAGAATTCCCAGAATTCCCAAATTCCCATTTTTTCACCTGCTCCAAAATCCCAGAATTCCCGGAATTCCCAGAACTCCCATTTTTCACCTGCTCCAGAATTCCCAGAATTCCCAGAATTCCCAGAATTCCCGTATTTTTACCTGCTCCAGAATTCCCAGAATTCCCGGAATTCCCAGAACTCCCATTTTTCACCTGCTCCAGAATTCCCGTTTTTTCACCTGCTCCAGAATTCCCAGAATTCCCAGAATTCCCATTTTTTTCACCTGCTCCAAAATCCCAGAATTCCCGGAATTCCCAGAACTCCCATTTTTCACCTGCTCCAGAATTCCCAGAATTCCCAGAATTCCCAGAATTCCCGTATTTTCACCTGCTCCAGAATTCCCAGAATTCCCGGAATTCCCAGAACTCCCATTTTTCACCTGCTCCAGAATTCCCAGAATTCCCGTTTTTTCACCTGCTCCAGAATTCCCAGAATTCCCAGAATTCCCAGAATTCCCGTCCCTCACCGGTTGTGGAAGGCTGCCCGGTGGTCGCTCAGCACCACCCCCGGGATGCTCCGGGACCTCAGGAACCTCTGGAACGACGAGGGCGGGAGGGGCTGGGAATGCTGCGGCTCCTGCAGGGAAACGCTGGAGCTGGAGCTGCGGAGCACTTCCAGCAGATTCTGCACCTGGAAAAGCACAGGGAGAGCTGGGAATGTTGGGAATTCCAGGAATTCCGGGATGGGGGACAAGCAAAGAGCTGAAATCCTGCTGGAAATCCCGGATTTGTGGTCGGAATATCCATGGAAAACAGAATTCGGGATCAGCCACGGGGAGGGTTGGGGTGGAATTATCATTGGGAATTTGGGATGGAATTCCCACTGGGAATTTGGAAGGATTGGAATTCCAATTGGGAATTTGGGATGGAATTCCCAGGAGGAATTTTAAAGGTTGGAATTCCAATTGGGAATTTGGGATGGAATTCCCAGTGGGAATTTTAAAGACTGGAATTCCAATTGGGAATTTGGGATGCAAATCCCATTGGGAATTTGGAAGGACTGAAATCCCCACTGGGAATTTGGGATGGAATATCCAGTGGGAATTTGGAAATACTGGAATTCCCCCCAGGAATTTTAAAGGTTGGAATTCCCAATGGGAATTTTAACGGTTGGAATTCTCAGTGGGAATTTGGGATGGAATTCCCATCGGGAATTTGGAAGGATTGGAATTTCTGCTGGGAACTGGGGATGGAATTCCCATTGGGAATTTGGGATGGAATTTCCAGTGGGAATTTGGAAAGAATTCCCATTGGGAATTTGGAAATACTGGAATTCCCCCCAGGAATTTTAAAGACTGGAATTCCATTTGGGAATTTGGGATAGAATTCCTATATCAAATTTGGAAAGCATGGAATTCCCATTGGGAATTTAGGATGGAATTCCCAGTGAGAATTTTAAAGACTGGAATTTCCATTGGGAGTTTAGGATGGAATTCCCAGTGGGAATTTGGAAGGATTGGAATTCCCACTGAGAATTTGGGATGGAATTCCCACTGGGAATTTGGGATGGAATTCCCATTGGGAATTTAGAAAGGCTGGAATTCCCATTGGGAATTTGGGTTGGAATTTCCATTGGGAATTTGGAAAGGATGGAATTCCCATTGGGAATTTGGATGGAATTCCCATCGAGAATTTGGGATGGAATTTCCATTGGAAATTTGGGAGGAAATTCCCACAGGAAAGCAGCAATCCTGTCCAGGATTCTGGATTTTGCTGGGAATATCCCAGGAATTGGGTCAGACTTTGGGATTTTTTGGGAAAGGCTCGTGGGGATTTTTTGGGATGGGAACATTCCCGGGATTCCAGGCTCACCTGGGATTCCACGGATTGGTTCTGGCGGGAAATGGGATCCGTGTGCATCCAGAGCACGGAGTCGTTCCGGAGGGAAACCTGGAAAACAGCAGGGAAAGTCAAAATCCCCCTGGGATGGGAATTCCTGGGGAAATCCCCCTGGGATGGGAATTCCTGGGAAAACTCAGGGAATTACAGGTGAAAGTCAGGGAATTCTGTGGGGAAACTCTGGAATTCTGGGAAAAACTCAGGGAATTCTGGGGGGAAATTCAGGGAATTCCAGGGGAAAACTCAGGGAATTCCAAGGAAAACTCAGGGAATTCTGAGGGGAATCTCAGGGAATTCCAGGGAAATGGAGCCCCTGGGAGTGAACCCCAGATCTGGGATTCCTGGGAATGTTCCCTCTGGAATTCCTGGGAATGCTCCCTCTGGAATTCCTGGGAATGTTTCCCTCTGGAATTCCTGGGAATGTTCCCTCTGGAATTCCTGGGAATGTTTCCCTCTGGAATCCCTGGGAATGTTTCCCTCTGGAATCCCTGGGAATGCTGCCTCTGGAATTCCTGGGAATGTTTTGCTCTGGGATTCCTGGGAATGCTGCCTCAGGAATGTGCCAGACCTGGCCCAGCTCCAGGAAGGCGCCGATGTTCTCCAGGCGCAGCGGGAATTTCTCCTGCTCCATGTCAAAGACCAGCCGGGAGCTGCCGATGTAATCGAAGGTTTCCTGGAAAAGAGGAAAATTCCTGGAATTCTGGGGGTGGGGGAGGGAAAGGGGAAGGGAAAAGGGAAAAAAGGAAAAGGGGAAAAAGGGAAAAGGGCAAAGAAAAAGAGGAAAGGAAAACGGAAAAAGGGAAAAGGGGAAATTAAAAGGGCAAAGACAAAGAGGAAAGGGAAAAGGGAAAGGGAAAAGGGAAAAGAGAAAGGGAAAAGGGAAAAGGGAAAGGGAAAACGGAAAAGGAAAAGGGAAAAAGGAAAAGGGAAAAGGGAAAAGGGAAAAGGGAAAAGGGAGAAAAGGGAAAAGGGAAAAGGGAAAAGGGAAAAGGGAAAAGGGAAAAGGGAAAAGGGAAAAGAGAAAGGGAAAAGGGAAAAGAGAAAAGAGAAAAGAGAAAAGGGAAAAGGGAAAAGAAAAAAGGAAAAAGGAGAAAGGGAAGAGGAAAAAGGGAAAAGGAGAAGGGGAAAGGAGAAGGGGAAAGGAAAAGGGGAAAGGGAAAAGCCCCTTCCCAAAGGCTGCTCCAGGATCTGGGATTGATCCCAAGGATGCAGGGACAGATGCCAAGGGAATTTCTGGATTGTCACCCCCTGGAAGAACAGGACATTCCTGGGAAGCTGCTGGGATCCCAATCCCACCCAAAAACCAGGGAAAAACTCCTTGTCAAGGACTAGTCTGGGATTTGGGATCGATCCCGAGGATTTGGGGCCGATCCCGGGAATTTGGGGATGGGATTGATCCCAAGGGTTTGGGGTTGAGATCCCAATGATTTGGGGCTGATCCCGAGGATTTGGGGCCGATCCCGAGGATTTGGGGTTGGGATCTCAAGGATTTGGGGCCAATCCTGAGGATTTGGGGCCGATCCCGATGATTTGGGGTTGATCCCAAATATTTGGGGCTGATCCCAAGGATTTGGGGCCAATCCCGTGGATTTGGGGTGGAGATCCCAAGGATTTGGGGTTGATCCCATGGATTTGGGGCCAACCCTAACGATTTGGGGCTGAACCTGAGGATTTGGTGCCAATCCCAAGGATTTAGCGCCAATCCTGAGGATTTGGGGCTGATCCCAAGGGTTTGGTGCCAATCCCAAGGATTTGGGGTTAATCCCAAGGATTTAGGGCTGATCCCAAGAATTTGGGACCGATTCCAAGGATTTGGGGCTGATCCCAATGATTTGGGTTGAGATCCCAAGGATTTGGGGTGGAGATCACAAGGATTTGGGGTTGAGATCCCATTGATTTGGGGCCGATCCCAAGGATTTGGGGCCGATTCTGAGGATTTGGGGTTGATCCCAAGGATTTGGGGCCAACCCTAACGATTTGGGGCTGATCCTGAGAATTTGGGGCCAATCCCGTGGATTTGGGGTGGAGATCCCAAGGATTTGGGGTTGATCCCGATGATTTGGGGTTGAGATCCCAAGGATTTGGGGCCAATTCTGAGGATTTGGAGCTGATCCCGATGATTTGGGGTTGAGATCCCAAGGATTTGGGGCCGATCCCAAGGATTTGGGGCTGATCCGGAGGATTTGGGGTGGAGATCCCAAGGATTTGGGGCCGATTCTGAGGATTTGGGGCTGATCCCATGGATTTAGGGTGGAGATCCCAAGGGTTTGGGGCCGATTCTGAGGATTTGGGGCTGATCCCATGGATTTGGGGTGGAGATCCCAATGGTTTGGGGCTGATCCCGAGGATTTGGGGCTGATCCCATGGATTTGGGGCCGATCCCAAGGGTTTGGGGCCGACCCCAGGGAATCCCAGGCTCTCACCCCCTGGAAGAAGACGAACAGGACGTTCCTGGGCAGCTGCTGGGCCCCCGGGGCTGCCTGCAGGGCCTGGGCAGCCGCCAGCAGCGACACGAAGGAACCGACGGCGGCCTCGGCCCCGGGGGCCACGTTCCAGAAAAAGGAGTGGCTGTCCACCTGGGAGAGGGGAAACACAGGGAATGAGCCAGGAAAACACAGGGAATGAGCCAGAAAAATGCAGGGAATAATCCAGGAAAATACTGGGAATGTTCCAGAAAAAGGAGTGGCTGTCCACCTGGGAGAGGGGAAACACAGGGAATGAGCCAGGAGAATACAGGGAATGGTCCAGGAAAATACAGGGAATAGTCCAGGAAAATGCAGGGAATAGTCCAGGAAAATATTGGGAATGTTACAGAAAAAGGAGTGGCTGTCCACCTGGGAGAGGGGAAACACAGGGAATGAGCCAGAAAAATACAGGGAATGGTCCAGGAAAACACAGGGAATAGTCCAGGAAAATGCAGGGAATAGTCCAGGAAAATATTGGGAATGTTACAGAAAAAGGAGTGGCTGTCCACCTGGGAGAGGGGAAACACAGGGAATGAGCCAGGAAAACACAGGGAATGAGCCAGAAAAATGCAGGGAATAATCCAGGAAAATACTTGGAATGTTACAGAAAACCACTGAGAATATACCAAAAAACACAGGGAATGGTCCAGAAAAATACAGGGAATAGTCCAGGAAAATACTGGGAATGTTCCAGAAAAAGGAGTGGCTGTCCACCTGGGAGTGGGAGAAACACAGGGAATGAGCCAGAAAAATACAGGGAATGGCCCAGAAAAACACTGAGAATGTCCCAGAAAAATACAGGGAATGTTCTAGAAAAATACAGGGAATGGTCCAGAAAAATACTGGGAACATTACAGAAAAATACTGCTAATGTTCCAGAAAGAGACAAGGAATGGTCCAGAAAAACACAGGGAATGGTCCAGGAAAATACAGCGAATGGTCCAGGAAAATAATGGGAATGTTCTAGAAAAATATATTGACTGGTCCAGGAAATTACAGTGAATGTTCCAGAAAAATACAGGGAATGTTCTAGAAATATACAGGGATGTTCCAGAAAAATTCTGAGAATGTTACAGAAAAATACAGGGAATGGTCCATGAGTTTCCCAGGATATTTTCCCTTGATTTTCCTAAGGATTTTCCCAGGGATTTTTCCATTATTTTCCCAGGATTTTCCCAAGGATTTTCCAGAGATTTTCCCAGAATTTTCCCATTATTTTTCCAGGGATTTTTCTCATGATTTTCTAAGGGATTTTCCAGAGATTTTTCCCAGAATTTTCCCATGACTTTTCCCATTATTTTTTCCAGGGATTTTTCTCATGATTTTCCAAGGGATTTTCCAGAGATTTTCCCAGAATTTTCCCATAATTTTTCCATGATTTTCCCAGAATTTTTCCAGGTATTTTTTTCCCTGATTTTCCCAAGGAATTTTTCCATTATTTTCCCCGTTTTTTCCCTAGAATTTCCCAGGGATTTTTCCGTGATTTTCCAAGGGATTTTCCCAGGGATTTTTCTAGGATTTTTCCCATGATTTTCCAGGGATTTTTCTTTGTATTTCCCAGGGAATTTTCCCGAGGGATTTCTCCATGATTTCCCCAGATTCCCCAGGGGACACACCCGTGTGGCCGCCAGGATCAGCCGCTCCTCAGGTTCCACCTTCCCCGAGGCATTGATGGGTTTCAGGGAGCTCCAGACATTGTAATCCAGCAGGGGGTCACACACAATCTCTGGGAAAGGAAAAAACATTCCAGCAGTTGGGATTGCTCCAGGGAAAAATGGGAAAAATCAGAAAATTCTGCTGAGAATCTGAGAAAAATTGAATTTTTGTGGGATTTTTGTGGAAAAAGCGAAGGAATTGATGGGGTGCAGGGAGCTCCAGATGTTGTAATCCAGCAGGGATCTCAGAAGGAGAAAAACATTCCAGGAATTGGGATTGCTCCAGGGAAAGATGGGAAAAATCAGGAAATACCGCTAAAAAACAAGGGAAAATGGAATTTTTGTGGAATTTTTTCCAGAAATCCTTGGAAAAGAGGGAAGGATTGGTGGAATGCAGGGTGGAATGAGGAATGGATCCCAAAGGACATTTGGGAAAAGCAGAAACCATCCTAGGCTGGGTCCTGGAACCCCAGAAATGAGGCACAACTCAACCAAACTCCCCTAAATCCCCCAGGCAGGGGACGGATCCAGGCGGGAATTTTTCTGGAATTCCCAAGAAAAGCTGGAATGCTGCCCTGGGTTGGTGCTGCAATAGCAGCAGTGCTGCCCTGGGCTGATGCTGTGAATGCAGCAATGTCTATAAATGCAGCAGGGCTCACCTGGGTTGATGCTGCAGGTGCTCTGCAGCGAGCTGCAGGTGCAGCAATGGCTGCAGGAGCAGCAATGATGCCCTGGGCTGATGCTGCAGATGCAGCAATGTCTATAAATGCAGCAGGGCTCACCTGGGTTGATGCTGAAGGTGCTCTGCAGCGAGCTGCAGGTGCAGGAATGACTGCAGGTGCAGGAATGGCTGCAGGAGCAGCAGTACTACCCTGGGCTGATGCTGTACCTGCAGCAGGGCTCACCTGGGTTGATGCTGCAGGTGCTCTGCAGCGAGCTGCAGGTGCAGCAATGGCTGCAGGAGCAGCAATGATGCCCTGGGCTGATGCTGCAGATGCAGCAATGTCTATAAATGCAGCAGGGCTCACCTGGGTTGATGCTGCAGGTGCTCTGCAGCGAGCTGCAGGAGCAGCAATGGCTGCAGGAGCAGCAGTGCTCACCTGGGCTGATGCTGCAGGTGCAGCAATGTCTGTAATGGAGCAGAGCTCACCTGGGTTGATGCTGAAGGTGCTCTGCAGCGAGCTGCAGGTGCAGCAATGGCTGCAGGAGCAGCAGTGCTCACCTGGGCTGATGCTGCAGGTGCAGCAATGTCTGTAATGGAGCAGAGCTCACCTGGGTTGATGCTGAAGGTGCTCTGCAGCGAGCTGCAGGTGCAGCAATGGCTGCAGGAGCAGCAATGATGCCCTGGGCTGATGCTGAAGGTGCAGCAATGTCTGCACTGCAGCAGGGCTCACCTGGGTTGATGCTGAAGGTGCTCTGCAGCGAGCTGCGCCGCATGCAGGTGACGGTGCTGGCGGCCGCGTGCATGTGCGACTGCAGCTGCATGGCGCACAGCGGGAACTGCGGCGCCGCGCCCGGCCCCGCCGGCACGTTGTGGGCACGGAAACACTGCGGGAAAAACGGCAGTGAGAGAGGGAGAGCTGCAGGGGGGATTTGGGAATTTGTATGGGGTTGTAAAAATTTTTTTGGGGTTTTTTAATGGGTTTTTTTAATGGATTTTTAGAGATTTTTTACAGATTTTTACGAGTTTCGCGCAGATTTTTCAACGGATTTTTTACAGATTTTTAGTGGATTTTTAATGGGTTTTTAAAAGGAATTTTAATGTATCTAACGGATTTTTATGGGTTTTTAAATGGATTTTTAAGATATTTTTTTACAGATTTTTGAGAGTTTTCCGCAGATTTTTAATGAATTTTTTACCAGTTCTTTACAGACTTTTAGTGGATTTTCAACGGATTTTTTAAAAGGAATTTAAATGCGTCTTTAACGGATTTTTACGGATTTTTTATGGGTTTTTTAATGGATTTTTAACAGATTTTTTACAGATTTTTGTGAATTTCAAGCAGATTTTTCAATGGATTTTTTACAGATTTTTAGTGGATTTTTAATGGGTTTTTTAAAGGAATTTTAATGTATCTAACGGATTTTTATGGGTTTTTTTAATGATTTTTAACAGATTTTTTACAGATTTTTTACAGATTTTTACGAGTTTTTAGCAGATTTTTCAATGGATTTTTTACAGATTTTTAGTGGATTTTTAATGGGTTTTTAAAAGCAATTTTAATGCGTCTTTAATGGATTTTTATGGCTTTTTAAATGGATTTTTAAGATTTTTTTACAGATTTTTGTGAGTTTTCCGCAGATTTTTAATGGATTTTTTTACCAGTTCTTTACAGATTTTTAGTGGATTTTAAATGGATTTTTAAAAGGAATTTTAATGCATCTTTAACGGATTTTTAATGGGTATTTAATGTTTTTTTATGGATTTTTACATGTTTTTAATTCATTTTTAGTGCGTTTTTAATGCATTCTTAAATGGGTTTTTAATTCATTTTTTACAGATTTTAATGGATTTTTAATGCGTTTTTAATGCATTTTTAAGGACTTTTAATGAATTATAAGTGGATTTTCAATTTACTTTTTAGGGGTTTTTAATGGCTTTTTAATGGATTTTTATCAATTTTTAAATGGAATTTTATCGCTTTTTTAATGGATTTTTTTACGGAACTTTTTAAAATTGATTTTTTAGTGGATTTTTAAAATGGATTTTAAACAGATTTTTCATGAATTCCTAAATAGATCTGTATGGATTCTTATGGGAATTTTCATGGGATTCTTACAGATTTTTAATGAATCTTTTTAATAAACTCATGGATTTTGACAGATTTTTATGGATTTCTAACAGATTTCTAACACATTTTTAACTGAATTTTTAAAATGGATTTTTAATAGATTTTTTAAATGGGTTTTTTTAATGGACTTAAGCGGATTCTCAATGGGGTTTTTAGATAGATTTTAATGGATTTTTAATGGATTTTAATGCATTTTTAAAGGGTTTTTAGATAGATTTTAATGGATTTTTAATGCATTTCTAATGCATTTTAATGGATTTTTAATGGATTTTAACAGCTTTTTCATGGATTCTTAGTGAATTTTAACAGATTTTTCATGGTTTTTAAAAGATTTTTCATGGATTTTTAAAAGATTTTTCATGGATTTTTAAAAGATTTTTCATGGATTTTAGGAGATTTTCCCCAGATTCCACAGAAACCACCCCAATCTCCCTGGTTCTCCCAGCACCTCTTTGATGACTTCTGTCTCGTTGGCATCTTGCAGCAGGAAAATGGGGAAGGGAAAATCCTCATAGGAGACACCACTGCCCAAGGGGTTCCAGATGGAGCCATTGCAGTGAGCATACTCTGGCCCATGCTGCTCTGAGTACAGCCCTGAAATGGGGGAAAAACAGGGGGAAACGGTGAAAAACATTGAGAAAAATGGGTGAATTATAGTGAAAAAATGGGGGAAATATGAGGGGGGAAATGTGTGAAAAAATGAAAAAAAATGGTGAAAAAATGGTGAAATAATGAGGGGAAAAATGTGTGAAAAGATGAAGAAATATGGTGAAAATATGAGGGGAAAAGTGGGTGGAAAAAATGGAAAAAAGGGTGAAAAAATGGGGGAAATGTGAGGGAGGTTCCAGATGGAACCATTGCAGTGAGTGAACTGTGGCTCGTGCTGCTCTGGTTACAGCCCTGGGGAAGGGGGAAAAATGGGAAAATGGTGAAGAAAGTAGGGGAAATATGGGGAAATATAGGGGTGAAAATGTTTGAAAAAAAATGATGAAAAATGGTGAAAAAATGGTGAAAATGTGAGGGGAAAAGTGGGTGAAAAAATGAAAAAAAATGGTGAAAAAATGGGGGAAATCTGGGGGAGGTTCCAGATGGAGCTGTTGCAGTGAGTGAACTGCAGCCCGTGCTGCTCTGAGTACAGCCCTGAAATGGGAGAAAAACAGGGGAAAATGGTGAAAAAATGTGGGAAATATGAGGGGAAAAATGTGGGAAATTATAGTGAAAAAATGGTGAAAATATGATCGGAAAAGTGGGCAACAAAATGGAAAAAAAAAGGGTGAAAAAATGGGGGAAATCTGGGGGAAATATAAGAAAAGTATGAGGAAAACATGAAGAAAACGAGAGGAAATTATGAGGGAAAATATGAGGAAAATATGAAGGAAAAATGTGGCAAAATGAGGGAAAATATGAGAAAAAATATGAGGGAAAATTGGGGGGAAAATATGAGGGAAAACTGTGGGGATTTGGGGGCTATATGAGGGGAATACAGGGAGAAAATGAGGGGAAAAATGAGGGAAAAAACAGGAAATTAAAAGAAAAAATGGGAAAAACGGGGAAGAAATGGGAAAAATGGGAATTTTCCTCACCAAATCCATCGTTGGGACACTTCAACCCCGGGGAAAATCCTTGGGAAGGGGCGGGAGAGGCAGCGGCCACGGCCAGGCCGGAGACCCTGGAAGTTCCCTTCAGCTTCATCAAAATCTCCCTGGAAAAGGGAAAATGGGGCTGGGATCAGGGATTGATCCATAAAGAATTGAAATCTGGGGATAAATCATGGAAATGAAGGAAAAATTCCCAGATTTTTATGAGGGAAGGGCCAAAAATGGTGGAAAATCAACAAGGCCGCAAATCTGGGAAGTTCCCCTCAGGTGCAGCAAAACTTCCTTGGGAAAGGGAAAACAGGGATGGAATCAGGGATTGATCCATAAAGAATTGAAATCTGGGAATAAATTATAGAAATAAAGGAAAAATTCCCAGATTTTTATTTTGGGAGTGCCCAAAATGAGGGAAAAATCAACAGGGAGAAAATTCCATCCACGTTTTTCCCAAGAAAAGGAGTCCCAAATCAACCCCAGGTTTAATTTTTCCTGGTTTTTTTTAAATAATGGATCAATATTTCATGGATATGAGATCCCAATCCCACACCAAAAAAAAAAAAAAAAAAAAAAAAAAAAAAAAAAAAAAAAGTTTAGCATGTAATAAATCCCTGAAATTCCAGTAAAATCACAAATGCTCCAAGCCCTGAACGCGTGGGTGATCCAGGATGTGGAAAATGGGATTTGATCCCGAATTTTGGGGTTCCCAATCCCAAAAAAACTGACCTGGAGAAGAGATTCCCATCCAGCAGGATCATGTAGGGAGGGTTAGGCCCTTTGGAAAGGGCCCATTCCAGATCCTCCTCCTTCTCCACCACGTGGATCACGCCCGTGTCCCCGCTGAGCGACGCTGGGGGAAGGAAAATCGGGATCTGCCCTCGGAATTCCCTCCAAATTCCACGGTTTGCCATGGAAAAGTAGGAGATGGGGATGATGTGTTGAGGGGAAGAGCAGTGGGAAGGAAATGAGAGGTTTGTCCCCTCAGAATTCCTTGGAAAAGCAGGGCAGGGGATATGAGGAATTTAGGGAAGAGCGGTGGGGTGGAAATGTGAAATTTGTCCCCTCAGAATTCCATGGAAATTCCTCCAAATTCCACAGTTTGCCATGGAAAATTGGGGGAAAAGACTGAAGGGTTGAGGGGTAGGGCAGTGGGATGGAAATGTGGGATTTGTCCCCTCAGAATTTCCAAAATTTCTCGAAACTCCATGGTTTTCCATGGAAAAGTAGAGGAAGGGACTGAGGGGTTGAGGGCAAGAGTAATGGGGTGGAAATGTGGGATTTGTCCCCTCAGAATTCCCAAAATTCTCTGGAAAAGCAGGGCAGGAGAATCAGGAATTTAGGGAAGAGTGGTTGGGTGGAAATGTGGGATTTGTCCCCTCAGAATTCCAGGGAATTCCTCCAAACTCCATAGTTTTCCATGGAAAAGTAGAGGAAGGGACAGAGGGATTGAGGGGAAGAGCAGTGGAATGGAAATGTGGGATTTCTCCCCTCAGAATTCCCAAAATTCCCTGGAAAAGCAGAGCAGGGCTCTGAGGGGCTCTCACATTGGCAGGATGACCAGGAGAGTCTCTCACACTGCTCAGAATTCCCAAATTCCCAAATTCCCGGGATTCTCATTGATGTCACACTGCCAGGATCACCCTGAGGCTCCCTCAGACCCCTCAAACCCCTCAGAATTCCCAAATTCCCGGGATTCTCACAAGTCCAGGATTACCATGAGGCTCCCTCAGGCACCCCCTGAATTCCCAAATTCCCAAATTCCCAGGATTCCCATGACTCTCACACATCCAGGATCACCCTGAGGCTCCCTCAGACCCCTCAAACCCCTCAGAATTCCCAAATTCCCGGGATTCTCATACACCCAGGACCACAGTGAGGCTCCCCCTGGATTCCCAAATTCCCAAATTCCCGAATTCCCAAATTCCCAGATTCCCAAATTCCCAGATTCCCAAATTCCCAAATTCCCGAATTCCCAGGATTCCCATGACTCTCACACATCCAGGATCACCCTGAGGCTCCCTCAGACCCCTCAAACCCCTCAGAATTCCCAAATTCTCGGGATTCTCACACATCCAGGACCACAGTGAGGCTCCCCCTGAATTCCCAAATTCCCAAATTCCCAAATTCCCGGGATTCTCATACACCCAGGACCACAGTGAGGCTCCCCCTGGATTCCCAAATTCCCAGATTCCCAAATTCCCAAATTCCCAGAATTCCCAAATTCCCAGATTCCCAAATTCCCAAATTCCCAAATTCCCAGAATTCCCAAATTCCCAGATTCCCAGATTCCCAGATTCCCAAATTCCCAAATTCCCAGAATTCCCAAATTCCCAAATTCCCAAATTCCCAAATTCCCAGAATTCCCAGATGCCCAGATTCCCAGATTCCCAGATTCCCAAATTCCCAGATTCCCAAATTCCCAAATTCCCAGATTCCTAGATTTCCAAATTCCCAAACTCCCAGATTCCCAAATTCCCAAATTCCCAGAATTCCCAAATTCCCAAATTTCCAAATTCCCAGATTCCCAAATTCCCAGAATTCCCAAATTCCCAGATTTCCAAATTCCCAGATTCCCAGATTCCCAGATTCCCAAATTCCCAAATTCCCAAATTCCCAGATTCCCAAATTCCCAGAATTCCCAAATTCCCAGATTTCCAAATTCCCAGATTCCCAGATTCCCAGATTCCCAGATTCCCAAATGATTCCCAGACTCACACTGGCAGCCGATCTGGTGCGTGGCGTTCAGCAGGCGCACGCAGGGCGCCGTGTGGTTCAGGGGGATGTAAATCTTCCTCTCCACAGAGTTCCCCAGGCACGGCCCTGCCAGGAAAAACAGGGAAAAAATCCCTTTTTCCAGGTTTTTGTAATCCCAGGAGCTCCAAAACCTGGGAATGGGGTGAGGAGAAAACTCCAAAAGTTGGGAATGGGCTCAGGGAGGGAAGGAAAAAATCCCTTTTCCCAGTTTTTTTAAATCCCAGGAAGTCCAAAATCTGGGAATGAGGAGAAAACTTCAAAATTTGGGAATGGGGGAAAAGGGAAAATTCCCTTCCTGTTTTTTTTTAATGTTCCAAAAATTGGGATGGGATGGTGAAAAAGGGGGGAAAAATCCCCTTTTTCCTGTTTTTTTAAATCCCAGGAGCTCCAAAATCTGGGAATGAGGAGAAAACTCCAAAAGTTGGGAATGGGATGGAGGGAAAGAGGAAAATCCCCTTCCTGTTTTTTTTTTTTCTGTTCCAAAAGTTGGGAATGGGATGGGAGAAAAGGGGAAAATTCCCTTCCTGTTTTTTCTTTAAGCTCCAAAAGTTGGGAATGGGCTCAGTGAGGGAAGGAAAAAATCCCTTTTCTAGTTTTTTAAATCCCAGGATGTCCAAAATCTGGGAATGAGGAGAAAACTTCAAAAGTTGGGAATGGGGGAAAAGGGAAAATTCCCTTCCTGTTTTTTTTTAAGCTCCAAAAGTTGGGAATGGGATGGTGAAAAAGGGGGGAAAAAAATCCCCTTTTTCCTGTTTTTTTAAATCCCAGGAGCTCCAAAATCTGGGAATGAGGAGAAAACTTCAAAAGTTGGGAATGGGATGGAGGAAAAGAGGGAAAATTCCCTTCCTGGGTTTTTTTAAAGTTCTAAAAGTTGGGAATGGGCTCAGGGAGAGAAGGAAAAAAATCCTTTCCCAGTTTTTTTAAATCCCAGGAGCTCCAGAAGTTGGGAAGGGCAGAAGAGGAAAGAAATCCATTCCTGTTTTTTTTTTTTTATTTTTAAGCTCCAAAATCTGGGAATGAGCTGGGGGATCAAAGTTTTTTTCCTGTTTTTTTTTTTTGTTTTTTTAAATTATTTTTGGGGTTTCGGGGTTTTTGGTTTTTTTGTTTTTTAAGTCCAAGGAACTCCATAAGTTGGGAATGAGAGGCAGAGGGAAAAGGGAATGAAATCTTTCCTGATTTTTTACCTCAGGGGGTGGAATGGGAAAGGAGCTCCAGGAACCCCAAAAGGACCAGTGGGGACCCCAAAAAGGTCAGACCCCAACAGGGTCAATGGGAACCCCTAAAAGGCCATTAGGGACCCCAAAAAAGCTCAGTGGGGACCCCAAAAGGGTCAGTAGGGACCCTTAAGGGTCATTGGAAACCCCAAAAAAGTCAATGGGAACCCCAAAAGAATCAGTAGGAACCCCAAAAGGACCAGTGGGGACCCCAAAAATGTCAATGGGGACCCCAAATCCGTTAATGGGAACCCCAAAAGGGCGATTAGGGACCCCAAAAGGACCAATGGGCACCCCAAAGGGACCAATGGAGACCCCAAAAAAACTCAGGACACCAAAATGACCAATGGGGACCCCAAAAGGATCATTAGGAACCCTAAAGGGACCAATGGAGACCCCAAAAGGGTCACAGGTGACCCCAAAAGGATCAGTAGGGACCCCAAAAAGGTCACAGGGGACCCCAAAGGGACCAGTAGAGACCCCAAAAGGACCAATGGGGACCCCAAAAGGACCAATGGGGACCCCAAAAAGGGTTAATGGGAACTCCAAAAGGATCAGTAGGGACCCCGAGGACCAATGGAGATCCCAAAAGGGCCACTAGGGACCCTTAAGGGACTTTGGAGACCCTAAAAAGGTCAACGGGAACCCCAAAAGGACCAGTGGGGACCCCAAAGGGACCAATGGGGACCCCAAAAAAGTCAATGGGAACCCCAAAAGGGCCAGAAGGGACCCCAAAGGGACCAATGGGGACCTCAAAAAAATCAGTAGGGACCCCAAAAAGGGTCACAGGGGACTCCAAAGGGTCACAGGGGACCCCAAAAAGGTCAATGGGGACCCCAAAAGGATCAGTAGGGACCCTAAAGGGTTAATGGGAATCCCAAAAGGGTCAGTGGGGACCCCAAAGGGACCAATGGGGACCCCAAAATGACCAGTGGGGACCCCAAAAGGGCCAGAAGGGACCCCAAAAGGGTCAGTGGGGACCCCATAGGGACCAATGGAGACCCCAAAAAACTCAGGACGCCAAAAGGACCAATGGGGACCCCAGAAGGATCAGTAGGGACCCTTAAGGGACATTGCAGACCCCAAAAGGGTCACAGGGGACCCCAAAAGGATCAGTAGGGACCCCAAAAGAGCATTGGAGACCCGAAGAGGGTCAGTGGGGACCCCAAAAGGATCAGTGGGAACCCCAAAAAGACCAGTAGGGACCCCAAAAAGACCAGTAGAGACCCCAGAAAACTCAGTGAGGACCCCAAAAGGGCCAATGGGGACCCCAAAAGGGCCACTAGGGACCCCAAAAGGGTCATTAGGGACCCTTAAGGGACATTGGAAACCCCAAAAAAGTCAATGGGAACCCCAAAAGGACCAGTAGGGACCCCAAAGGGACCAATGGGGACCCCAAAATGACCAGTGGGGACCCCAAAAAGGTTAATGAGGACCCCAAAGGGACCAATGGGGACCCCAAAAGGACAAATAGGGACCCCAAAAGGATCAGTAGGGACCCTTAAGGGACTTTGGAGACCCCAAAAAAGTCAACAGGAACCCCAAAAGGGCCAGTAGGGACCCCAAAATGACCAATGGGGACCCCAAAATGACGAGTGGGGACCCCAAAGGGACCAGTGGGGACCCCAAAAGGGCCATTAGGGACCCCAAAATGACCAGTGAGGACCCCAAAGGGACCAACGGGGACCCCAAAGGAGCCCCCTCCCTTCCCCAGCCTCACCCGCCGCCAGCGCGGCCACGAGCAGCGCGCGGAGCATCCTCAGGGAATCCCGGGCCGTTCCCGGGAAATCCCGAGCGGTTCCCGGGAAACCTCGGGCCCTTCCCGGCAAACCGGAGGCCGCTCCACTTCCGCCAAGGCAGCGGAAGTGACGCATGGGGCGCGGTGCCGCTTCCGGGGCAGTGCCGCGGTGCCGACGTGGAGGTTCCGGGCTGAGGCCGGGCCGGCGCGGCGCCATGCTGACCAAATTCGAGACCAAATCCGCGCGGGTGAAAGGTGAAAACAGCGGGGAAAGCGCGGCCGGGGGTGGGGGAGCCGCGGGGAGCCGGGGGGGAGCGGGGGTTGGGAGGGGAAGGTGGAATTCCGTCATGGAGGGAGCGCCGGGGGTGCGGGATCGTGAGGGGATCAGCCTGAGGGAAGCGGGATCCGGGAGAAATTGGGGATTTTCCGGGAGAAATTCGGGGATTTTCCAGGGAAATTCGGGATTTTCCAGGAGAATTCGGGATGTTCCAGGAAATTCGGGATTTTCCAGGGGAAATTCGGGATGTTCCAGGGGAAATTCGGGATGTTCCAGGGAAATTCGGGATTTTCCAGGGAAATTCGGGATTTTCCAGGAGAAATCGGGATTTTCCAGGGAGAATTCGGGATTTTCCAGGGGAAATTCGGGATGTTCCAGGAGAATTCGGGATTTTCCAGGGAAATTCGGGATTTTCCAGGGGAAATTCGGGATGTTCCAGGAGAATTCGGGATTTTCCAGGGAAATTCGGGATTTTCCAGGGGAAATTCGGGATTTTCCAGGAGAATTCGGGATTTTTCAGGGAAATTCGGGATTTTCCAGGGGGAATTCGGGATGTTCCAGGGGAAATTCGGGATTTTCCAGGAGAATTCGGGATTTTCCAGGGAAATTCGGGATTTTCCAGGGGGAATTCGGGATGTTCCAGGGGGAATTCGGGATTTTCCAGGAGAATTCGGGATTTTCCAGGAGAAATTCGGGATGTTCCAGGAGAAATTCGGGATGTTCCGGGAGAAATTCGGGATTTTCCGGGAGAAATTTGGGATGTTCCAGGAGAATTCGGGATTTTCCAGGAGAATTCGGGATTTTCCAGGGGAAATTCGGGATGTTCCAGGAGAATTCGGGATTTTCTGGGGGAAATTCGGGATGTTCCAGGGGGAATTCGGGATTTTCCAGGAGAAATTCGGGATTTTCCAGGAGAATTCGGGATTTTCCAGGAGAATTCGGGATTTTCCAGACGAATTCGGGATTTTCCAGGGAAATTCTGGATGATCCAGAGGGAATTCGGGTTTTTGCAGGAGAATTCGGGATTTTCCAGGGGGAATTCGGGATGTTCCAGGAGAAATCGGGATTTTCCAGGGAAATTTGGGATGTTCCAGGAGAAATTCGGGATTTTCCAGGGAAATTCGGGATGTTCCAGGGGAAATTTGGGATTTTCCAGGAGAAATTCGGGATTTTCCAGGGAAATTCGGGATGTTCCAGGGGAAATTCGGGATGTTCCAGGGAAATTGGGGATGTTCCAGAGGAAATTGGGGATGTTCCAGAGGAAATTCGGGATGTTCCAGAGGAAATTCGGGATGTTCCAGAGGAAATTCGGGGATGTTCCAGCGGAAATTCGGGATTTTCCAGGAGAAATTCGGGATGTGCCAGGAGAATTCGGGATTTTCCAGGAGAAATTCGGGATTTTCCAGGAGAAATTCGGGATTTTCCAGGAGAATTTGGGATGTTCCAGAGGAAATTCGGGATTTTCCAGGGAAATTCGGGATTTTCCAGGAGAATTCGGGATTTTCTGGGGGAAATTCGGGATGTTCCAGGGGGAATTCGGGATTTTCCAGGAGAAATTTGGGATTTTCCAGGAGAAATTCGGGATTTTCCAGGAGAATTTGGGATGTTCCAGAGGAAATTCGGGATTTTCCAGGGAAATTCGGGATTTTCCAGGAGGAATTCGGGATGTTCCAGGGGAAATTTGGGATTTTCCAGGGGAAATTCGAGATTTTCCAGGGAAATTCGGGATTTTCCAGGGGAAATTCGGGATTTTCCAGGAGAATTCGGGATGTTCCAGGGGAAATTCGGGATTTTCCAGGAGAAATTCGGGATGTTCCAGGGGAAATTCGGGATGTTCCAGGGGAAATTCGGGATTTTCCAGGAGAATTCGGGATGTTCCAGGGGAAATTCGGGATTTTCCAGGAGAATTCGGGATGTTCCAGGGAAATTCGGGATTTTCCAGGAGAATTCGGGATGTTCCAGGGGGAAATTCGGGATGTTCCAGGGGAAATTCGGGATTTTCCAGGGAAATTCTGGATGATCCAGAGGGAATTCGGGTTTTTGCAGGAGAATTCGGGATTTTCCAGGGGGAATTCGGGATGTTCCAGGAGAATTCGGGATGTTCCAGGAGAATTCGGGATTTTCCAGGGGGAATTCGGGATGTTCCAGGAGAATTCGGGATGTTCCAGGGGGAATTCGGGATGTTCCAGGGGAAATTCGGGATTTTCCAGGGAAATTCGCGATGTTCCAGGGGAAATTCGGGATTTTCCAGGAGAAATTCGGGATTTTCCAGGGAAATTCGGGATGTTCCAGGGGAAATTCGGGATGTTCCAGGAGAATTCGGGATGTTCCAGGAGAATTCGGGATTTTCCAGGAGAAATTTGGGATTTTTCAGGGGAAATTCGGGATGTTCCAGGGGAAATTCGGGATGTTCCAGGGGAAATTCGGGATTTTCCCGGGGAAATTCGGGATTTTCCGGGGAAATTCGGGATTTTCCAGGAGAATTCGGGATTTTCCAGGAGAATTCGGGATTTTCCAGGAGAATTCGGGATTTTCCAGGGAAATTTGGGATTTTCCAGGGGAAATTCGGGATTTTCCAGGGGAAATTCGGGATGTTCCAGGAGAAATTCGGGATGTTCCAGGAGAAATTCGGGATTTTCCAGGGGGAAATTCGGGATGTTCCAGGGGAATTCGGGATGTTCCAGGGGAAATTCGGGATGTTCCAGGGGAAATTCGGGATTTTCCGGGGAAATTCGGGATTTTCCAGGAGAATTCGGGATTTTCCAGGAGAATTCGGGATTTTCCAGGAGAATTCGGGATTTTCCAGGGAAATTTGGGATTTTCCAGGGAAATTCGGGATTTTCCAGGGAAATTCGGGATGTTCCAGGAGAAATTCGGGATGTTCCAGGAGAAATTCGGGATTTTCCAGGGGGAAATTCGGGATGTTCCAGGGGGAATTCGGGATGTTCCAGGGGGAATTCGGGATTTTCCAGGGAAATTCGGGATGTTCCAGGGGAAATTCGGGATGTTCCAGGGAAATTCGGGATTTTCCAGGAGAAATTTGGGATTTTCCAGGAGAATTCGTGATTTTCCAGGGGGAAACTCGGGATTTTCCAGGAGAATTCGGGATTTTCACCCATTTTTCACCCATTTTTCACCCTTTTTTCCCATTTTCCCCCCATTTTCCTCCCATTTTTCCCCATTTTTTCCCCCATTTTCCCCCATTTTCCTCCCATTTTTCCCCATTTTCCCCCTTTTCCCCCATTTTTCACCCATTTTTCACCCATTTTTCCCTCATTTTCACCCATTTTCCCCCCATTTTTCCCCCATTTTCCCCCCATTTTTCACCCATTTTCCACCCATTTTTCACCCGTTTTTCACCCTTTTTTCACCCTTTTTTCCCATTTTTCACCCATTTTTTCCCCATTTTCACCCACTTTTCCCCCATTTTTCACCCATTTTTCACCCTCGGTTTCTCCCGTGCTGCAGGGCTGTCCTTCCACCCGAAGCGGCCGTGGGTGCTGAGCAGCCTGCACAACGGCGTCATCCAGCTCTGGGACTACCAAGCATGTGCACCCTCATCGACAAGTTCGACGAGCACGACGGTAACGCTGGGAACAGTGGGAATTCTGGGGGGGAAAATGGGAATTGTGGGGGGGAAATGGGAAATCTGGGGGGGAAATGGGAATTCTGGGGAAAAAAAGTGGAAATTTTGGGGAAAAAAAAGTGGAAATTTTGGGGAAAAAATGGGTATTCTGGGGAAAAAAATGAGATTTCTGGAGAAAAAAATGGGAATTCTGGGGGATAAAATGAGAATTATGGGGGGGAAAATGGGAATTATGGGGGATAAAATGGGAATTATGGGGGATAAAATGGGAATTATGGGGGATAAAATGGGAATTATGGGGGAAATGGGAATTATGGGGGGAAAATGGGAATTTTTGGGAAAAAAATGGGAATTCTGGGGGGAAATGGGAATTAGGGGGGGATAAAATGGGAATTATGGGGGGAAAGGGAATTATGGGGGGAAAATGGGAATTATGGGGGGAAATGGGAATTATAGGGGGGAAATGGGAATTCTGGGGGGAAGTGAGAATTATGGGGGGAAGTGGAAATTTTGGGGAAAAATGGGTATTCTGGGGAAAAAATGAGATTTCTGGGAGAAAAAATGGGAATTTTGGGGGAAAAAAGATTTCTGGGGGATAAAATGAGATTTCTGAGGGATAAAATGGGAATTATGGGGGAAATGGGAATTCTGGGGGGGAATGGGAATTGTGGGGGGAAATGGGAATTATGGGGGAAATGGGAATTCTGGGGGAAATGGGAATTCTGGGGAAATGGGAATTATGGGAAAAAAAAAAGAGATTTCTGGGGAAAAAAAAAGGGATTTCTGGAGTAAAAAAATGGGAATTCTGGGAGGAGAATGGGAATTTTGAGGGAAAACATGGGAATTTTGGTGTGGATTCCAGGGATTTTTGGGATGGATTCTGGGGAATTTTTGGGGTAAATTCCAGGGATTTTTTGGGGTGATTTTGAGGATTTTTGGGATGATTCTGAGGATTTTTGGGATGGATTCCAGGGATTTTTTGGGATGGATCCCCAAAATTTCCCACCTCTCCAAGGAGGATTTTTGGGATCTGGGAAAATCTCCCAGGATCCAGGTGGGATTTTGGGAATCCCTGCTCCAGGAAATTCCCAAATCCCAAAAAAAAACAGATTTGGGACAATTCCTGATTTTTTTTGTTAAATTTCCACAGATTAAAACCAGCAAAAACAAAGGGGAAAAATCCTAAAAAAAACCAGGAATCATTCCCAGTATTCTGATTTTTTGGGATTTGCCCAGGATTTGGGAATTCCTGGGGTTTTTTGGGAATTCCAAGGGTTTTCCTTTCCAGGACCCGTCCGAGGGATCGATTTCCACAAGCAGCAGCCGCTCTTCGTCTCGGGGGGGGACGACTACAAAATCAAGGTGGGAAACTCCCAAAATTCCCAAAATTCCCCAAAAAAATCAGAGCCCAGCTCAGCATTTGTGGGAATAAAGTTTGGGAATTGGGATTGAGGGATGTCAGGGGGAAATTTGGGAAGGAAAATTGGGTTAAGGTGGGAAAAAATGGGAAAATTTCTGGAATAAAAGGGAAAATTTCTGGGGGAAAAATGGGAATTTTGTTTTGTTTCCCTGGTTTTGGAGCTGGAGCTTTTCCAGGTTGGGATTTTGTGGGAATAAAGTTTGGGAATTGGGATTGAGGGATTTGAGGGGGAAATCTGGAATGGAAAATTGGGTTAATGTGGGAAAATTTGGGGAAAAAATGGGAAAATTCCTGGGGAAAAAAGGAAAAATCTGGGGGAAAAAATGGGAAAATTTCTGGAATGAAAGGGAAAAATCTGGGGAAAAAATGGGAAAATTCCTGGGAAAAAAAGGAAAAATCTGGGGGAAAAATGGGAAAATTTCTGGAATAAAAGGGAAAAATCTGGGGGAAAAAAATGGGAATTTTGTTTTGCTTCTCTGTTTTTGGAGCTGGAGATTTTCCAGGTTGGGATTTTGTGGGAATAAAGTTTGGGATTGGGATTGAGGGATGTCAGGGGGAAATTTGGGATGGAAAATTGGGTTAATGTGGGAAAATTTGGGGAAAAAATGGGAAAATTCCTGGAATAAAAGGGAAAAATCTGGGGGGAAAAATGGGAAAAATTCTGGAATGAAAGGGAAAATTCCTGGGGGAAAAAATGAGAATTTTGTATTGCTTCCATGTTTTTGGAGCTGGAGATTTTCCAGGTTGGGATTTTGTGGGAATAAAGTTTGGGAATTGGGATTGAGGGATGTGAGGGGGAAATTTGGGATGGAAAATTGGGTTAAAGTGGGAAAATTTGGGGAAAAAATGGGAAAATTCCTGGAATAAAAGGGAAAATTCTGGGGGGAAAAAATGGGAAATTTGTTTTGCTTCCCTGTTTTTGGACCTGGAGCTTTTCCAGGTTGGGAATTTGTGGGAATAAAATTTGGGAATTGGGATTGAGGGATGTGAGGGGGAAATTTGGGAAGGAAAATTTGGTAAAAGTGGGAAAATTGAGGGGAAATTTGGGAATAAATGGGGGAAAAGTGGGAATTTAGTGGTCCTGGGGTGGAGGTGGAATTCCCAGTGTGGAATTCCCAAACATAATTGTGGGATTTGTGGGATTTCAGGTGTGGAATTACAAACTGAGGCGCTGCCTCTTCACCCTGCTGGGACACCTGGATTACATCAGGACAACCTTCTTCCACCACGTGAGAATTTGGGAATTCTGGGGAATTTATGGGAATTTCTGGGAATTTCTCCTTGGGAGTTCTGGGGAATTTATGGGAATTTCTCCTTGGGAATTTATGGGAATTTCTCCTTGGGAATTTATGGGAATTTATGGGAATTTCTCCTTGGGAGTTCTGGGGGATTTATGGGAATTTCTCCTTGGGAATTCTGGGAATTTATGGGAATTTCTCCTTGGGAGTTCTGGGGAATTTATGGGAATTTCTCCTTGGGAATTTATGGGAATTTATGGGAATTTCTCCTTGGGAATTTATGGGAATTTATGGGAATTTCTCCTTGGGAATTCTGGGAATTTATGGGAATTTCTCCTTGGGAATTCTGGGGAATTTATGGGAATTTCTCCTTGGGAGTTCTGGGGAATTTATGGGGAATTTCTCCTTGGAATCTCCTTGTGGGAATTCTGCTTTTCTGGGAATTCCTTCCTGGGAATCTCCAATGAGAATTTTTTAATGGGAATCTCCAATGAGAATTTTTTAATGGAAATTTTATTTTTATTCTTAATTTTAATTTTGATTTAATTTTCCCAGGAATATCCCTGGATCCTGAGTGCTTCTGATGACCAAACCATCCGAGTATGGAACTGGCAGTCCAGGACCTGTGTCTGGTGAGATCCCTGAATTTCCCTGGAATTTCCCTGGAATTCCCTGGAATTTCCCTGAATTTTCCTGGAATTTTCCTGGAGTGTTCCTGGAATTCCCTGGAATTTTTCTGGAATTTCCTTGGAATTTCCCTGGAATTCCCTGGAATTTTTCTGGAATTTCCTTGGAATTTTCCTGGAATTTTTCTGGAATTTCCTGGAATTTTTCTGGAATTTCCCTGGAATTTATCCTGGAATTTTCCTGGAATTTCCATGGAATTCCCTGGAATTTTTCTGGAATTTCCCTGGAATTTATCCTGGTTTTTATCCCCTTTTTTTTTCCTCTTTTTTCCAATATTTCCCCTGGTTTTGCTGGAACATTTTCCTGGTTTTTTTCCCAGTTTTTATCCCATTTTTCCCTGGTTTTTTCCCATTTTCCCCCGGTTTTTGCTGGAATATTTTCCTGTTTTTTATTCCCCTTTTTTTCCCTATTTTTTTCTGCTTTTCTCTGGGTTTTGCTGGAACGTTTTTCTAAAATGTTTTCCTGATTTTTATCTCGTTTTTATCTCGTTTTTCACCATTTTTTCTGGAACGTTTTCCCAGTTTTTATCCTGTTTTTATCCCATTTTTATCTCACTTTTATCCCACTTTTTCTCCGTTTTTTCTGGAATGTTTTCTTGGTTTTTATCCTGTTTTTATCCCATTTTTTCCTGTTTTTCCCTGGGTTTTGCTGGAATATTTTCCTGGTTTTTCTGGCATGTTTCCCCCGTTTTTATCCTGTTTTTTCCATGATATTTCTGGAATGTTTTCCGGTTTTTAATCCCATTTTTTCCTGGTTTTGCTGGAGCATTTTCCTGTTTTTTCTGGAATGTTTTTCCAGTTTATATCCCATTTTTATCCCATTTTTGTCCCATTTTTTCATGTTTTCCCTGGGTTTTGCTGGAGCATTTTCCCTGTTTTTTCTGAAATGTTTTCCTGGTTTTTATTCCGTTTTTATTCTATTTTTTCCCTGTTTTTTCTGGAATGTTTTCCCGGTTTTTATCCCATTTTTTCCTGGTTTTCCCTGGGTTCTGCTGGGGCATTTTCCTGTTTTTTCTGGAATGTTTTCCTGGTTTTTATCCCGTTTTTATTCTATTTTTTCCCTGATTTTTCTGGAATGTTTTCCCGGTTTTTATCCCATTTTTTCCTGGTTTTCCCTGGGTTTTGCTGGAGCATTTTCCCTGTTTTTTCTGAAATGTTTTCCTGGTTTTTATCCCGTTTTTATTCTATTTTTCCTCTGTTTTTTCTGAAATGTTTTCCCGGTTTTTATCCCATTTTTTCCTGGTTTTCCCTGGATTCTGCTGGGACATTTTCGTGTTTTTTCTGGAATGTTTTCCTGGTTTTTATCCCATTTTAATCCCATTTTTCCCGGGCTCAGTGTGCTGACAGGACACAACCACTACGTGATGTGTGCCCAGTTCCACCCCTGCCGAGGACCTGGTGGTGTCGGCCAGCCTGGACCAGACTGTCAGGGTGTGGGACATCTCTGGTGAGAATTCCCAAAAAAATGGGAATGGGGATGGGAAATCCATGAGAATGGGTGTGGGACATCTCTGGTGAGAATTCCCAAAAAAAAATGGGAATGGGAAATCCATGGGAATGGGTGTGGGACATCTCTGGTGAGAATTCCCAAAAAAATGGGAATGGGAAATCCATGGGAATGGGTGTGGGACATCTCTGGTGAGAATTCCCAAAAACAAAATGGGAATGGGGATGGGAAAACCTGGGAATGGGTGTGGGACATCTCTGGTGAGAATTCCCAAAAAAATGGGAATTGGGATGGGAAAACCTGGGAATGGGTGTGGGACATCTCTGGTGAGAATTCCCAAAAAAAATGGGAATGGGAAATCCATGGGAATGGGTGTGGGATATATGCAGTGAGAATTCCCAAAAAAAAATGGGAATGGGAAATCCATGAGAATGGGTGTGGGACATCTCTGGTGAGAATTCCCAAAAAAAATGGGAATGGGGATGGGAAAACCTGGGAATGGGTGTGGGACATCTCTGGTGAGAATTCCCAAAAAAAATGGGAATGGGAAATCCATGGGAATGGGTGTGGGACATCTCTGGTGAGAACTCCCAAAAAAAATGGGAATGGGAAATCCCTGGGAATGGGTGTGGGACATCTCTGGTGAGAATTCCCAAAAAAATGGGAATGGGAAATCCATGGGAATGAGTGTGGGATATATCCAGTGAGAATTCCCAAAAAAAAATGGGAATGGGGATGGGAAAACCTGGGAATGGGTGTGGGACATCTCTGGTGAGAATTCCCAAAAAAATGGGAATTGGGATGGGAAAACCTGGGAATGGGTGTGGGACATCTCTGGTGAGAATTCCCAAAAAAATGGGAATGGGAAATCCATGGGAATGGGTGTGGGACATCTCTGGTGAGAACTCCCAAAAAAATGGGAATGGGGATGGGAAAACCTGGGAATGGGTGTGGGACATCTCTGATGAGAATTCCCCAAAAAAAATGGGGATGGGAATGGGAAATCCATGGGAATGGGTGTGGGATATATGCAGCGAGAATTCCCAAAAAAACTGGGAATGGGGGTGGGAAAACCTGGGAAAGGGTGTGGGACATTTATGGTGAGAATTCCCAAAAAAAATGGGGATGGGGATGGGAAATCCATGGGAATGGGTGTGGGATAGATCCAGTGAGAAATGCCAGAAAAAATGGGATTGGGAATGGAAAAGGGTGTGGGACATTTCTGGTGAGAATTCCCAAAAAAACTGGGAATGGAAATCCATGGGAATGGGTGTGGGATATATCCAGTGAGAATTCCCAAAAAAAAAGGGAATGAGGATGGGAATGGGGATAGGGATGGGAATGGGGATGGGAAAACCTGGGAAAGGGTGTGGGACATTCCTGGTGAGATTCCATGGAAAAACTTGGGATATCCTGGGAAAAGGGTGAGGGATCCCAAAAAATCCTGGGATGGGAACAGGGCTGGAGCAGCAGGAGAAGGGAATGGGGAATCCTGGAGGAAAGTGGGATCCAGGGGGGAATTTTGGGATTTTCCAGGGGGAATTTGGGATCTGGTCCCAGGGGATGACGATTCTGTGGATCCTTGGAATTCTCTCCCAATTCCAGGAATTTGGGATTCTGTGGATCCTTGGAATTCCCTCCCAATCCCAGGGATTGGGGACTCTGTGGATCCTTGGAATTCTCTCCCAGTCCCAAAAAAATTTGAGATTCTGTGGATCCTTGAAAATCTCTCCTAGTCCCAGGAATTTGGGATTCTGTGGATCCTTGGGGTTCTCAATCCCATAAAATTTTGGGATTCTGTGGATCCTTGGAATTCTCTCCCAATCCCATAAAATTTTGGGATTTTGTGGATCCTTGGAATTCTCAATCCCAGGGATTTTGGGATTCTGTGGATCCTGGATGTGCAGCTGGAAAATCCTGGCCTGGAACAGCAGGAGAAGGGAATGGGGAATCCTGGAGGAAAGGGGGATCCAGGGGGGAATTTGGGATGTTCCAGAGGGAATTTGGGATCTGATCCCAGGGAATGAGGATTCTGTGGATCCTTGGAATTCTCAATCCCAGGAATTTTGGGATTCTGTGGATCCTGGAGGTGCAGCTGGAAAATCCTGGGACGGAGCAGCAGGAGAAGGGAGTGGGGAATCCTGGAGGAATTTGGGATGTTCCAGGGGAATTTTGGGATGTTCCAGGGGAAATTTGGGATGTTCCAGGGGAATTTTGGGATGTTCCAGGGGGATTTGGGATCTGATCCCAGGGAATGAGGATTCTGTGGATCCTTGGAATTCCCTCCCAATCCCAGGGATTGGGGACTCTGTGGATCCTTGGAATTCTCTCCCAGTCCCAAAAAAATTTGGGATTCTGTGGATCCTTGAAAATCTCTCCCAGTCCCAAAAAAATTTGGGATTCTGTGGATCCTTGAAAATTTCTCCTAGTCCCAGGAATTTGGGATTCTGTGGATCCTGGATGTGCAGCTGGAAAATCCTGGGACGGAGCAGCAGGAGAAGGGAGTGGGGAATCCTGGAGGAATTTGGGATGTTCCAGGGGAAATTTGGGATGTTCCAGGGGAATTTGGGATGTTCCAGGGGAATTTTGGGATGTTCCAGGGGGATTTGGGATCTGGCCCCAGGGGATGGGGCAGGACCCTTTGGGACTGTGCTCCCCAGGGCTCAGGAAGAAGAACCTGTCCCCGGGGGCCGTGGAGTCGGACGTGCGCGGCATCACCGGCGTCGACCTGTTCGGCACCACCGACGCCGTGGTCAAGCACGTCCTGGAGGTGCCCAGAATCCCCCAAATTCCCTGGGAAACTCTGGGAATTCGCAGCTGGCCAGTGGCAAAAGGGGGAGGTTTGGGATTTTCCAGCTGGGATTTGGGATCTGATGCCCAAATGGGGCAGGACAGGAGGGAGCGGCCTCGAGCTGCACCCGGCTGGGAAATTTGGGGAAATTCCTCCTGGAAAAGGGGAGAAAAAACTTGGAATTGGGTGTGGGAAAGGCCAGGCTGGCTGCAGGGGGTAAGCCCAGAATTTTTGGGATTTTTGAGCCCAGCTCAGCTGAGCCCCCTCAGTCCTGAGTGAGCCCTGCAGTTCCAGGCAGGGATCTCACAGGGGTTTTCCTGATTTTCCCCCCATTCCTGGGAGGTTCCTTCCCCCATCCCTGTCATTTTCCATGGATTTTCCCCCATTCCTGGGGCTTTTCCCCCCATTTCTTGCCATTTTCCCTGGATTTCTCTCATTCCCAGTGAAAATTCCCTGGATTTCCCCTTTCCCAAGGGCATGACCAGGGAGTGAACTGGGCATTCCACCCCCATTCCCAGTGACCATTCCCACTGACAATTCCCTGGATTTTTCCCCCTTTCCCAGTGACAATTCCCTAAATTTTTCCCCCTTTCCCAGTGACCATTCCCTGGATTTTTCCCCCATTCCCAGTGACCATTCCCTGGATTTTTCCCCCATTCCCAGTGACCATTCCCTGGATTTTTCCCCCATTCCCAGTAACCATTCCCTGGATTTTTCCCCCTTTCCCAGTGACAATTCCCTAAATTTTTCCCCCTTTCCCAGTGACCATTCCCTGGATTTTTCCCCCATTCCCAGTGACAATTCCCTGGATTTCCCCTTTCCCAGTGACAATTCCCAGTGACAATTCCCTGGATTTTTCCCCCCATTCCCAGTGACCATTCCCTGGATTTTTCCCCCCATTCCCAGTGACCATTCCCTGGATTTTCCCCCATTCCCAGTGACAATTCCCTGGATTTTTTCCCTCATTCCCAGTGAAAATTCCCTGGATTTTTTCCCCCATTCCCACTGACAATTCCCTGGATTTTTTCCCCCATTCCCAGTGACCATTCCCTGGATTTTTTCCCCCATTCCCAGTGACCATTCCCTGTATTTTTTTCCCCCATTCCCAGTGACCATTCCCTGAATTTTTTCCCCTTTCCCAGTGACCTTTCCCACTGACCATTCCCTGGATTTCCCCATTCCCCATGAAAATTCCCTGATTTTTCCCCCATTCCCAATGAAAATTCCCAGATTTTTTCCCCCATTCCCACTGACAATTCCCTGAATTTTTCCCCATTCCCACTGACAATTCCCTGGATTTTTTCCCCCCATTCCCACTGACAATTCCCTGTATTTTTTCCCCCATTCCCAGTGACCATTCCCTGTATTTTTTCCCCCATTCCCAGTGACAATTCCCTGTATTTTTCCCCCATTCCCAGTGACAATTCCCTGAATTTTTTCCCCCTTTCCCAGTGACCTTTCCCAGTGACCATTCCCTGCATTTCCCCTCCCAGGGCCACGACAGGGGGGTGAACTGGGCTGCCTTCCACCCCTCCATGCCTCTCATCGTGTCGGGCGCCGACGATCGCCAGGTGAAGATCTGGAGGATGAACGGTGAGATTAAAACAGCAAAAAACAACAAAAATGGGAAAAAATGGCAAAAACCCCTCAGGATGGGCCAAAGGCCAATCAGCCCCCATTCCCAGCCTCTTCCTGCTTTTCCCCCAATTTTGTGAGATTTTTTTCCTCCCATTCCTTCCATTTCTCTGAGTTTTTATTCCCATTCTTTCTCCCATTTCTGTTTTTATCCCCATTCCTTCCATTTTCCTGCTTTTCCTCCCCAATTCTCCCCATTTCCCTGGGTTTTATTTCCCACTCTCCCCATTCCTTTGCTGTTTTTCCCCATCCCATTATTTTTTCCCCATTTTCCCCCAGAATCCCAGGCCTGGGAGGTGAACACATGCTGGGCTGGTTTTTCCATTTCTCCAGTTGATTTTTCCCCATTTTCTTGTCTTTTTTCCCCATTCCCTCATATTTTCTCCCCATTTCCCTCCTCTATTTCCCCATCTCATTATTTTTTTTCCCTTTTTTCCCCATTTCCCCCAGAATCCCAGGCCTGGGAGGTGAACACATGCCAGGCTGGTTTTTCCATTTCTCCAGAAGATCTTTTTCCCATTTTCTTGTGTTTTTTCCCCATTCCCTTGTATTTTCTCCCCATTCCTTTGCTGTTTTTCCCCATCCCATTATTTTTTTTCCCCATTTCCCCCAGAATCCCAAGGTCTGGGAGGTGAACACATGCTAGGCTGGTTTTCTCCCTTTCTCCAGTAGATTTTTTCACATTTCCTTCTGGTTTTTCCCCATTCCCCCGGGGTTTTTCCCCATTCCCTCATATTTTCTCCCCATTTCCTTTGCTCTATTTCCCCATCCCATTATTTTTTTCCCCATTTTTCCCCATTTCCCCAGAGTCCAAGGCCTGGGAGGTGAACACATGCCGGGCTGTTTTTTTCCATTCCTCCAGTAGATTTTTCCCCATTTTCTTGTCTTTTTTCCCCATTCCCTCATATTTTCTCCCCATTCTCTCATATTTTCTCCCCATTTCCCTGCTCTATTTCCCCATCCCATTATTTTTTTCCCCATATTTCCCCAGAGTCCAAGGCCTGGGAGGTGGACACCTGCCGTGGGCACTACAACAACGTTTCCTGCGCCGTGTTCCACCCGCGCCAGGAGCTGATCCTCAGCAACTCTGAGGACAAGAGCATCCGGGTCTGGGACATGTCCAAGCGGTGAGGGGGGCCCTGGGGGTGCCACTGGCTTCTGGGAATTCCCAACAATTCCTGGGATCCCCAAAATTCCCGTTTTTTTCCCACCCCCAGCACCGGAGTGCAAACGTTCCGGCGCGACCACGACCGGTTCTGGGTGCTGGCAGCACATCCCAACCTCAACCTGTTTGCTGCTGGTGAGTGCTGGGGGGGCCCAAATTCCAGCTGGGGAACCCCAAAATTCTCTTGGGAACCCCAAAATCTGGGTGGGGGAGCCCCAAAATCCTTGGGGAGCCCCAGATTCCTTGGAGAGCCCCAAAATACAGATGGGAGACCCCAAAATTCCCTTGGGAATCTCAAAATCTGGCTGGGAGAGCCCCAGATTCCCTTGGGAACCCCAAATTCCCTGGGGAGCCCCAAATTCAATTTGAAACCCAAAATGCAGATGGGAGAGCCCCAAATTCCCTTGGGAACCCCAAAATACAGATGGGATATTTCAGATTCCCTTAGGAACCCAAAAATGCAGATGGGGGAGCCCCAGATTCCCTGAGGAACCCCAAATTCCAAATGGGAAACCCCAAAATTCTCTTGGGAACCCAAAAATACAGATGGGATATCCCAAAATTCCCTTGGGAACCCCAAAATACAGATGAGATATCCCAAAATTCCCTTAGGAACCCAAAAATACAGATGAGATATCCCAAAATTCCCTTGGGAATCCTAAATTTCAGATGGGGAGCCCCAAATTCCCTTGGGAACCCCAAAATCCAAATGGGAAACCCCAAAATTCCCTTGGGAACCCAAATTCTGGCTGGGAGAGCCCCAAATTTCCTTGAGAACCCCAAAATCCAGATGAGGGAGACCCCAAATTCCCTTGAGAACCCCAAATTCCAGCTGGTCTTCAATCCCCCTTCCCATCCCAAATTCCCAATGTCATTCCCAATGGTTTTCCCAGAATTCCCAATGGTGTTCCATGTTTTCCCCCCCAGGCCATGATGGGGGGATGCTGGTGTTCAATCTCCATTCCCATCCCAGAATTCCAGGTGTCATTCCTGATGTTTTTCCTGGAATTCCCAATTTTTCCATATTTTTCCATGTTTTCCCCCCCAGGCCATGATGGGGGATGCTGATGTTGAATCCCCATTCCCACCCCAGAATTCCCAATGTCATTCCAGATGTTTTTCCATGTTTTTCCCCCCCAGGCCACAATGGGGGGATGCTGCTGTTCAATCCCCATTCCCAGTGTCATTCCCAGTGGTTTTCCCAGAATTCCCAATGGTTTTCCATGTTTTTCCTCCCTATGCCATGATGGGGGATGCTGGTGTTCAATCCCCATTCCCTCCCAGAATTCCAGGTGTAATTCCCGATGGTTTTCCATGTTTCCCCACCAGGACATGATGGGGGATGCTGCTGTTCAATCCCCATTCCCAATGTCATTCCCAATGTCATTCCAGATGTTTTTCCATGTTTCCCCCTCAGGGCACGACGGGGGCATGCTGATATTCAATCCCCATTCCCTCCCAGAATTCCAAGTGCAATTCCTGGGTTTTTTTCCATGTTTCCCCATAGGGCACGACAGGGCACGCTGCTGTTCAATCCCCATTCCCCTCCCAGAATTCCAGGTGTAATTCCAGATGTTTTCCCCCCCAGGGCACGATGGGGCATGCTGCTGTTCAATCCCCATTCCCAGTGTAATTCCCACTGTAATTCCTGGGTTTTTTCCATGTTTTTCCCCCAGGGCACGACGGGGGCATGCTGCTGTTCAATCCCCATTCCCAGTGTCATTCCCACTGTAATTCCTGATGTTTTTCCATGTTTCCCCCAGGGCACGACTGGGGGCATGCTGCTGTTCAATCCCCATTCCCAGTGTCATTCCCACTGTAATTCCTGATGTTTTTCCATGTTTCCCCCAGGGCACGACGGGGGCATGCTGGTGTTCAAGCTGGAGCGGGAGCGGCCGGCGCTGGCCGTGCACGGGAACTCGCTGTTCTACGTCAAGGATCGATTCCTGCGGCAGCTCGACTTCAGCAGCTCCCGGGACGTGGCCGTGATGCAGCTGCGCAGGCACGGGATAAACCCAAAAATCCCATCCCAGAAATCCCATAAACCCCAGAAATCCCATCCCATAAATCCCATCAATCCCATAAATCCCATCCCAATCCCATCCATCGCTCCCTGCGGCTGCTCGACTTCAGCAGCTCCCGGGACGTGGCCGTGATGCAGCTGCGCAGGCACGGGATAAACCCCATCCCATAAACCCCAGAAATCCCATAAACCCCATCCCATAAACCCCAGAAATCCCATCCCATAAATCCCATCAATCCCATAAATCCCATCCCAATCCCATCCATCGCTCCCGCGGCTGCTCGACTTCAGCAGCTCCGGACGTGGTCAGTATCGCAGCTAGCAGGCACGGGATAAACCCCATCCCATAAACTCGAAATCCCATAAACCCCATCCCATAAACCCCAGAAATCCCATTCCAGTCCCATCCATCCTTCCTGCGGCAGCTCGACTTCAGCAGCTCCCGGGACGTGGCTGTGATGCAGCTGCGCAGGCACAGAAACCCCAGAAATCCCATAAACCCCATCCCAGAAACCCCAGAAATCCCATCCCATAAATCCCATCAATCCCATAAATCAAATCCCATCCCAATCCCATCCCATCCCATCCATCACTTCCTGTGGCAGCTCGACTTCAGCAGCTCCCAGGGACGTGGCCATGATGCAGCTGCACAGGCATGGAAACCACATAAACCAAAAATCCCATAAACCCCATCCCAGAAACCCCAGAAATCCCATAAACCCCATCCCAGAAACCCCAGAAACCCCATAAACCCCATCCCAGAAATCATCTTAGAAATTTCATAAATTACATCCTAGAAATCCCATCAATCCCATCCCATCAATCCCATAAATCACTTCCTAGAAATGCTATAAATCCTGTAAATCATACCCTATAAATCCCATGCTAATCTCATACATCTCAGAAATCTCAGAAATCCCATCCTATCCCATCAATCCCACAAATCCCATCCTATAAATCCCATCCCATAAAATCCATCCTATCCCATCAATCCCATCCTAATCCCACAAATACATTCCATCACATCAATACCATCCCAATCCCATCCCATCCCATAAATCCCATCCCAATCTCATAAATCCCATAAATCCCAGTCCCATCCTATCCCATCAATCCCATCTCATCCCATAAATTCTCCTGTTTTCCCCCAAAATCCTCACATTTTCATTTTTCCCATTTTTTCCCCAGTGGTTCCAAGTTCCCCGTGTTCAGCATGTCCTACAACCCTGCTGAGAACGCCGTGCTGCTCTGCACTGTGAGTCCCAAAATCCCAAATCCTAAATCCCCAAATCCTAAATCCCCAAACCCCAAATCCCTAAATCCTAAAAAACTCAAATCCTAAAATCCCCAAATCGCAAATCCCAAAATCCCTAAATCCTCAAACCCCAAAAATCCTAAATCCCCAAATCCTAAAATTCCCAAATCCCAAAATCCACAGATCCCAAAATCCCCAAACCCCCAATTCCTAAATCCCAAAACCCCCAAATCCTAAAATCACCAAATCGCAAATCCCAAAATCCTAAATCTCAAAATCCAGATGCCAAAATCCCCAAACCCCAAAATCCCCAAACCCCCAAATCCTAAATCTCAAAATCCAGATCCCAAAATCCCCAAATCCCAAAATTCCCAACTCCCAAATCCTTAAATCCCCAAACCTCCAAATCCTAAATCCCCAAAATCCCAATGTCCCCAAATCCCAAAGTCCCCAAAATTCCCAAATCCCAAAATCCCCAAACCCCCAGATCCTAAATCCCCAAATACCTAAATCCTCAAATCCCAAAATCCCAAAATCCACTAATCCTAAATCTCAAAATCCCCAAATCCCTAAATCCCAAAATCCACAGATCCCAAAATCTCAAAATCCCTAAAATCCCAAACCCCAAAACCCCCAAATCACAAATCCCAAAATCCCAAAATCCCAGAATTGCTGATTTTGGGGGTGAAAACTCCAATCCCTCAAATCCCTGATTTTAGGAGCAAAACATCTTAAATCCTTTTTTATTTTTTTGGTAGAAAAATCCCTTAAATTTCTCATTTTTCTGATAAAAACCCCTTAAATTCCAGGTTTTTTTGAGGGAAAAATCCCTCAAATCCCTGATTTTTTTAGGGATAATTCCCTCAAATCCCTCATTTTTGGGGAAAAATCCCTAAAATCCCCCATTTTGTGTCCCCCAGCGAGCCAGCAACCTGGAGAACAGCACCTATGACCTGTACACCATTCCCAAGGATGCAGATTCCCAAAATCCTGATGGTGAGTGTTCCCAAAAATCCCCAAAATCCCTAAAATTTCCATCCCCAACCCCCCCAATTTTCCCCTTTGTTTTTCCTTAAAAATCTCTTTTTTTTCCCCCAAAAATCCCATTTTCCCCCAAAAAAATCTTTTCTTCCCCCAGAATCCCTTTTTTTTCCAAAAATCCCCTTTTCCCCCCAAAATCTTCTTTTTTCCCCCCAAAAAAACCTTTTTTTTCCCCCAGATTTTTGGCAGCTTTTCCCTTGAAAAATTCAAACTTTTCCACCCCATCCATATTTTATCAGGAATTCTCCTTTCCCTTCCCAAATTTCCCTCTCAGCTGGAGATTTCCTGGCTTTGTCCAAAATTGATGGATTGGGGGTGGATTTTTGGGATAAAAAAACCTTTAAAAATGAATTATTTTGTTTTCCTTTTTTTGCCAAATCCCACATAAATTTATTTCTTTTTTTATTTGGAGGAATTTACGATTCCAAGCCGTGATTTAACGGGATAAAAACTCCCAATTTCTCTTTTTCAATTTTTTTTTTAATTTTTTCCTGGTTTTAAATCCCAGCTGCTCCCCCTGCCGGGGGGAGATAAATGATGGATTTGGGGATTTTTCCAGGGACAAAATGAGACAAAAATAATTGTATTTTTTGGGAAGTTTTGTCCAGCTGGGATATTGGGAAAATCAATCAAATCCCTGCCTGTGACAGAGGAGCAGCTGGAATTTCAAACCAGAAGCTCCCAGGAAAGAGAAAAAAAAGGAAAAAGGAAAATTCCACTGGCAGAGGAGGGAGAAGGGAAAGATTTGGGGGAAAAACCCTCAAAAATCTGAATTTTAGGAAAAAAAAATCCTCAAATCCCTGATTTTTTTGGGGAAAAAATCTCTTAAATCCCACATTTTTTGGGGGCAAAAAACGTCTAAACTCCCTGATTTTTTGGGGGATAAAATACCCTTAAATTCCACGTTTTTCAGGGTCAGAACCCTCAAATCTCTGATTTTATTTTGGGAAAAAAATGTCTTAAATCCCAGATTTTTTGAGGGAAAAGTTCCTTGAATCCCACATTTTTGGGGGAAAAAAAACCTCTCAATTCCCTGATTTTTTTGGGGGTAAAATTCCCTCAAATTCCACATTTTTCAGGAGCAGAACCCTCAAATCCCTGAAGTTTTTTGGGGAAAAAAAACCTCAAATCCATGATTTTTTGGGGGGAAAAGTTCTTTGAATCCCACGTTTTTGGGGTCACCCCGCTGTTTTTGGGGTTGCCTCACACTCAACCCATTGTTTTGGGGTTACCTCTCTGTTTTTGGGGTTCCCCTGCACTGACCCCGCTGTTTTGGGGTTCCCCTGCGCTGACCCCGCTGTTTTGGGGTTCCCTGCTGGTTTTGGGGTTCCCCTGCACTGACCCCGCTGTTTTGGGGTTCCCTGGTGTGTTTTGGGGTTCCCCTGCTGACCCCACTGTTTTGGGGTTCCCCTGGCACTGACCCCCGTCGCTGTTTTTGGGGTTCCCCTGCACTGACCCCGCTGTTTTGGGGTTCCCTGGTGTGTTTTGGGGTTCCCCTGGGGCTGACCCCGCTGTTTTTGGGGTTCCCCTGGCTGACCCCCGTTGTTTTTGGGGTTCCCCTGGGCGCTGACCCCGCTGTTTTTGGGGTTCCCCTGGCGCTGACCCCGTTGTTTTTGGGGTTCCCCTGCATTGACCCCGCTGTTTTGGGGTTCCCTGGTGTGTTTTGGGGTTCCCTGGTGTGTTTTGGGGTTCCCCTGGTGTATTTTGGGGTTCCCCTGCACTGACCCCGCTGTTTTGGGGTTCCCTGGTGGGTTTTGGGGTTCCCCTGGTGTATTTTGGGGTTCCCCTGCACTGACCCCGCTGTTTTGGGGTTCCAGCTCCGGAGGGGAAGCGCTCCTCGGGGCTCACGGCCGTGTGGGTGGCGCGGAACCGATTCGCCGTCCTGGACAGGATGCACTCGGTGAGAGGGGGACCCAGAATGGGGCTGGGGCTGGGATAATGGGGGATCTGATCCTAAAAATGGGTTTGGGGTTGGATCCAGAGGGACTGATCCCAAAAAGGGTTTGGGGTTGGGATAATGGGGGATCTGATCCCAAAAAAGGGTTTGGGGTTGGATCCAGGGGGTTCTGATCCCAAAAAAGGGTTTGGGGTTGGATCCAGGGGGTTCTGATCCCAAAAAGGGTTTGGGGCTGGGATAATGGGGGATCTGATCCCAAAAAGGGTTTGGGGTTGGGATAATGGGGGATCTGATCCCAAAAATGGGTTTGGGGTTGGGTTTGGGGCTGGGATAATGGGGGATCTGATCCCAAAAAGGGTTTGGGGTTGGGATGATGGGGGATCTGATCCCAAAAAAGGGTTTGGGGCTGGGATAATGGGGGATCTGATCCCAAAAAGGGTTTGGGGCTGGGATAATGGGGGATCTGATCCCAAAAAGGGTTTGGGGTTGGGATGATGGGGGATCTGATCCCAAAAAGGGTTTGGGGCTGGGATAATGGGGGATCTGATCCCAAAAAAGGGTTTGGGGTTGGGATGATGGGGGTTCTGATCCCAAAAAAGGGTTTGGGGTTGGATCCAGGGGGTTCTGATCCCAAAAAAGGGTTTGGGGTTGGATCCAGGGGGTTCTGATCCCAAAAAGGGTTTGAGGTAATGGGGACTGGATCCAGGGGGACTGATCACAAAAAGGGTTTGGGGTTGGGATAATGGGAGTTGGATCCAGATCCCAAAAAATGGTCTGGGATTAGATAACAGGGAAGATTGAATCCCAGAAAAAGGATTGGGATAATGGGGATTGGGATAATGGGAATTGGATCCAGGGGGGCCTGATCCCAGAAAAAGGGGCTGGAAAAAGTGGGAATGGGGAATCCTGGAGAAAAGGGGATCCAGGGGGAATTTGGGATTTTCCAGGGGGAATTTGGGATCTGATCCCAGGAAATGGGACAGGACAGGAAGGAGCAGCCTCGAGCTGGGCCAGGGTTGGATTTTTGGGATGATTTTTCCATGGAAAAAGGGTTGGGAAGCATTCAGGGGGCTCAGGGAGGGTTGGATCCCCATCCCTGGAGGGAATTCCGGGCATTTGGGTTGGGTTTGCTGCTCCTGCAGAGCTTTTCCAACCTCCCAAATCCCAGAATTCCGGGAAAACCCAAATTCCCAACCCGGCTCTTAGTGCACCCTCCAAAAAACACAAACCAAAAGTTGGGGGGGAATCCCAGCAATACCCAAAACCTCCTGGAATTCCCTAAAAACCCTGGGAATCCTGTCTGGGAGGCAGATCCTGATCAAGAACCTGAAGAACGAGATCACCAAGAAGGTTCCTGTTCCCAACTGCGACGAGATTTTCTACGCGGGCACCGGGAACCTGCTGCTGCGCGACGCCGACGCCGTCACGCTCTTCGACGTGCAGCAGAAGAGGTGGGGCTGGGGGCCTGGCACTGGGGTCCTAATCCTGGGGTTCCTGATACTGGGGTGCCCTGAATCCTGGGGTTCATAATCCTGGGGTTCCTGATACTGGGGTTCATAATCCTGAGGTTCATAATTCCTGGGGTTCATAAATCCTGGGGTTCCTAATCCTGACATTCATAAATCCTGGGGTTCCTGATACTGGGGTGCCCTAAATCCTGGGGTTCATAATCCTGGGGTTCCTGATACTGGGGTGCCCTAAATCCTGGGGTTCCTAATCCTGGGGTTCCTAATCCTGACATTCATAAATCCTGGGGTTCATCAATCCTGGGGTGCCCTAAATCCTGGGGTTCCTAATCCTGAGGTTCATAAATCCTGAGATTCATAAATCCTGGGGTTTCCTAAATCCTGGGGTTCATAATCCTGGGGTTCCCTAATCCTGACATTCATAAATCCTGGGGTTCATAATCCTGGGGTTCCTAATCCTGACATTCATAAATCCTGGGGTTCATAATCCTGGGGTTCCTAATCCTGACATTCATAAATCCTGGGGTTCCTGATACTGGGGTGCCCTAAATCCTGGGGTTCATAAATCCTGGGGTTCATAAATCCTGAGGTTCATAAATCCTGGGGTTCATAAATCCTGGGGTTCCTAATCCTGACATTCATAAATCCTGGGGTTCCTGATACTGGGGTGCCCTAAATCCTGGGGTTCATAAATCCTGCATTTCCTAAATCCTGGGGTTCATAATCCTGGGGTTCCTAATCCTGGAGTTCATAAATCCTGGGGTTCCTGAATCCTGGGGTTCATAAATCCTGCATTTCCTAAATTCTGGAGCCCCTGCTCCTGGGGTGCCCTAAATCCTGAGGTTCATAAATCCTGGGGTTCCTAATCCTGGGGTTCATAAATCCTGGGGTTCCTAATCCTAGATCCCCTAAATCCTGGGGTTTCTAATCCTGTTCCTCCTAAATCCTGGGGTTCCCTAAATCCTGGGGTTCCTAAATCCTGGGATCTCCTAATCCTGGGGTCCCCTAATCCTGGGATCCCCTAATCCTGGGGTTCCTGAATCCTGCTGTTCCTAAATCCTGCTGTTCTTAAATCGTGCTCCTCCTAAATCCTGGGATCTCCTAAATCCTGCTTTTCCTAAATCCTGCTCCTCCTAAATCTTGGCTGTTCCTAAATCCTGTTCTTCCTAAATCCTGGTTTTCCTAAATCCTACTTCTTCTAAATCATGTTTTTCCTAAATCCTGCTTCTCCAAAATCCTGGTTTTCCAAAATCCCGCTTTTTCTGAATCCTGCTTCTCCTAAATTCTACTTTTCCTAAATCCTGCTTCTCCTAAATCCTGCTTTTCTGAAATTCTGCTTCTGCTAAATCCTGCTTCTCCTAAATCCTGCTATTCCTAAATCCTGCTTGTTTGGGATCCATTGGGTTTTTTGGGATCCATTGACGTTTATTGGGACCTATTGATGATTTTTGGGATCTGCTGATGTTTTTGGGATCCATTGTGGTGATTTTGGTTCCATTGATGTTTTTTGGGATGCCAGAGATTCTGGGGCTGGATTTTGGGACATCACTGATCCTGGATTTGGGTTTTTTCCAGGACTTTGGCCTCAGTGAAGATCTCCAAGGTCAAGTACGTGATCTGGTCTGCTGACATGTCCCACGTGGCACTGCTAGCCAAGCATGGTGAGTTTGGGGGAATCCCAGGATTTTTATGGAAAAATCCCAAGATTTTCATGGAAAAATCCCAGGTGTAACAGAAAAACCTGTGTTTCTATAGAAAATCCCAGATTTTTATGCAAAATCCTGGGGTTTTAGTGGAAAAACCCAAGTTTTTTAGGGAAAAATCCCAATTTTTTTAAATGGAAAATTCCGAGTTTTTATGGAAAATTTCAGGTTTTATAGAAAATCCCAGGTTTTTAATGGAAATCCCAGGTTTTTAGGGAAATCCCAGGTTTTATAGAAAATCCCAGGATTTTTATGGGAAATCCCAGGTTTTAATGGAAAATCCCATTTTTTAATGGGAAATCCCAGATTTTAATGAAAAACAGCAAGTTTAATGGAAAATCCCATTTTCTAAATGGGAAATCCCAGGACTTTTTATGGAAAACATCAAGTTTAATGGAAAATCCCAGTTTTAATGGAAAATCCCAGTTTTTAATGGAAAATCCCAGGATTTTTATGGCAAATCCCAGGTTTTATAGAAAATCCCGGGATTTTTATGGGAAATCCCATTTTTTAATGGAAAATCCCATTTTTTTAATGGGAAATCCTAGGATTTTAATGAAAAACAGCAAGTTTAATGGAAAATCCCAGGTTTTTAATGGAAAATCCCAGTTTTCAATGGAAAACCCCAGGATTTTAATGGAAAACCCCAGTTGTTAATGGAAAATCCCAGGTTTTTATGGAAAATCCCATTTTTAATGGAAAATCCCATTTTTTTAATGGAAAATCCCATTTTTTGATGGAAAATCCCAGGTTTTTAATGGAAAATCCCATTTTTTTAATGGAAAATCCCATTTTTTGATGGAAAATCCCAGGTTTTTAATGGAAAATCCCATTTTTTTAATGGAAAATCCCATTTTTTGATGGAAAATCCCAGGATTTTAATAGAATTTCCGGGTTTTTTGTGGAATATCCCAGTTTCTGGTGGAATCCCAGCCCTGGGGTGACCCTCAGGGAATTGCCATCCCTGTGTTTCCCAGCCATCCTGATCTGTAACCGGAAGCTGGAGTCGCTGTGCCAGATCCACGAGAACATTCGGGTCAAGAGCGGCGCCTGGGACGAGAGCGGCGTCTTCATCTACACCACGTCCAACCACATCAAATACGCCGTCACCTCGGGGTCAGCGCTGGGAATTGTCCCCTCGGGGGGGCTCCTGTGGGGCCACTGGGAGCTGTAACCATGGGAGCCACTGGGAACTGTCCCCAGGGGAGTTACTGGGAATTGTAACCATGGGAGTCACTGGGAATTGTCCCCTGGGGGTGTTCCTGTGGGAGCCACTGGGAACTGTAACCATGGGAGCCACTGGGAACTGTAACCCTGGGAGTTACTGGGAACTGTAACCCTGGGAGCCACTGGGAATTGTCCCCTGGGGGGTGCTCCTGTGGGAGCCACTGGGAACTGTAACCCTGGGAGTCACTGGGAATTGTCCCCAGGGGGTGTTCCTGTGGGAGCCACTGGGAACTGTAACCATGGGAGTCACTGGGAATTGTCCCCAGGGGAGTTACTGGGAATTGTAACCCTGGGAGCCACTGGGAATTGTCCCCTGGGGATGTTCCTGTGGGAGCCACTGGGAGCCACTGGGAATTGTAACCCTGGGAGTCACTGGGAACTGTCCCCAGGGGGTGTTCCTGTGGGAGTTACTGGGAACTGTAACCATGGGGGGCTCCTGTGGGAGCCACTGGGAACTGTAACCATGGGAGCCACTGGGAACTGTCCCCAGGGGAGTTACTGGGAATTGTAACCCTGGGAGCCACTGGGAATTGTCCCCTGGGGGTGTTCCTGTGGGAGTTACTGGGAATTGTAACCCTGGGAGTCACTGGGAACTGTCCCCTGGGGGTGTTCCTGTGGGGCCACTGGGAATTGTAACCCTGGGAATCACTGGGAATTGTCCCCAGGGGGTGCTCCTGTGGGAGCCACTGGGAACTGTAACCCTGGGAGTCACTGGGAATTGTCCCCAGGGGAGTTACTGGGAATTGTAACCCTGGGAGTCACTGGGAATTGTCCCCTGGGGGTGTTCCTGTGGGAGCCACTGGGAACTGTAACCATGGGAATCACTGGGAGTTGTAACCATGGGAGTCACTGGGAACTGTCCCCAGGGGGTGTTCCTGTGGGAGCCACTGGGAACTGTAACCCTGGGAATCACTGGGAGTTGTAACCATGGGAGTCACTGGGAATTGTAACCCTGGGAGTCACTGAGAATTGTCCCCAGGGGGTGTTCCTGTGGGAGCCACTGGGAATTGTAACCCTGGGAATCACTGGGAATTGTCCCCTGGGGGTGTTCCTGTGGGAGCCACTGGGAATTGTAACCCTGGGAATCACTGGGAATTGTCCCCTGGGGGTGTTCCTGTGGGAGTTACTGGGAATTGTAACCCTGGGAATCACTGGGAATTGTAACTCTGGGAGTCACTGGGAACTGTCCCCAGGGGGTTATCCCCAGGGGAATCACTGGGAATTGTCTCCAGGGGAGTCACTGGGAATTATCCCCGTGGGAATCACCGGGGATCACTGGGAATTATCCCTGTGGGAATCAGTGGGGATCACTCGGAATTATCCCCCTGGGAATCACCAGGGACCACCAGGAATCTCTAGGAATTTTATCCCCGGGAATCACCAGGAATTCTCTCCCTGGCACATCCCAGATCTTACCAAAAATTCTCTCTCTGGCCCCGGGCTCACTGGGAATTCTTCCCCTGCACATCCCAGATCTCAGTGGGAATTCTCCCCATCACATCCCAGATCTCACTGGGAATTCTCCCCCTGCACATCCCAGATCTCAGTGGGAATTCTCCCCATCACATCCCAGATCTCAGTGGGAATTCTCCCCTGCACATCCCAGATCTCAGTGGGAATTCTCCCCCTGCACATCCCAGATCTCAGTGGGAATTCTCCCCGCACATCCCAGATCTCAGTGGGAATTCTCCCCATCACATCCCAGATCTCAGTGGGAATTCTCCCCTGCACATCCCAGATCTCAGTGGGAATTCTCCCTCTCTCCTGGCACAGGGATCACGGCATCATCCGCACCCTGGACCTGCCCATCTACGTGACTCGGGTCAAGGGGAACAACGTTTACTGCCTGGACCGGGAGTGCCGGCCCCGCGTGCTCACCATCGACCCCACCGAGTTCCGCTTCAAACTGGCGCTCATCAACAGGAAATACGACGAGGTCAGGACATCTGGGAGTGGGAATGAGGGGAAATGGGGCTGGGAATGGTGGAGAAATGGGGTTGAGCTCCATGAGCTCAGCATTGACCCCACCAAGTTCAGATTCAGACTGGCGCCCTCATCAACAGGAAATACAACGAGGTCAGGAAATCTGGGAATGGGGAAAAATGGGATTGGGAATGAGGGGAAATGGGGTGGGGAATGGTGGACAAATGGGGTTGAGAGTGGTGGAGAAATGTGGGTGAGCTCCATGAGCTCAGCATTGACCCCACTGAGTTCAATTCAAACTCACCCTCAACAGGGAATACGACAAGGTCAGGAAATCCAGGAATGGGGGGAAAGTGGAAAAGTCATTCCTGAGGATTTTGGGAAGAGGGGCTGGCAAAGCCTTTCCCAAGGACAGGAAGAGCTTTTTCCCAGGGTTTTGGATTTGGGAATAGGAGTAGGAGGATTTTGGAATAGGGGATGAGAAGGGGCCTATTTTGGCAATAGGGGATGGGAAGAGCCTTTCCCAAGAATGAAAGAGCCTGTCCCAAAGGGTTTTGGATTTGGGAATAGGGGCAGGAGGATTTTGGGAATAAGGAATGAGAAGGGGATACTTTGGGAATAGGGGGGTGGAAGAATCTCTCCTGAGGATGGAAGATTTTTTCCCGAGAATGGAGGATCCTCTCCTGAGGGTGGAGGATCCTCTCCTGAGAGTGGAGGATCTGCTCCCGAGGATGGAGGATCCTCTCCCAAGGATGGAGGATGCTCTCCTGGGGATGGAGGATCTGCTCCTGAGGATGGAGGATCCTTTCCTTGGGGATGGAGGATCCTTTCCTTGGGGATGGAGGATCCTCTCCTGAGGATGGAGAATCCTCTCCTGAGGATGGAGGATCCTTTCCTTGGGGATGGAGGATCCTTTCCTTGGGGATGGAGGATCCTCTCCTGAGGATGGAGAATCCTCTCCTGAGGATGGAGGATCCTGCTCCTGGGGATGGAGGATCCTTTCCTTGGGGATGGAGGATCCTTTCCTTGGGGATGGAGGATCCTTTTCTTGGGGATGGAGGATCCTCTCCTGAGGATGGAGAATCCTCTCCTGGGGATGGGGGATGCTCTCCCAAGAATGGAGGATCCTTTCCTGGGGATGGAGGATGCTCTCCCAAGGATGGAGGATCCTCTCCCTGATGTTTTTTGGGAATGCCCCGCAGGTGCTGCACATGGTGAGGAACGCCAAGCTGGTGGGGCAGTCCATCATCGCCTACCTGCAGCGCAAGGGGTACCCTGAGGTGGCGCTGCACTTCGTCAAGGACGAGAAAACGCGCTTCAGCCTGGCCCTGGAGTGCGGCAACATCGAGGTGATGTCTGCAGGGAGACCTTCCAGGGGTTTGGGGGTGTTCTGGGACGTTCCGGGGGTTTGGGGGTGTTCTGGGACCTTCCGGGGGTTTGGGGGCGTTCTGGGACATTCCGGGGGTTTGGGGGTGTTCTGGGATGTTCTGGGACATTCTGGGAAGTTGGGTTTTGGATGTTCTGGGACGTTTTGGGAAGTTGGGATTTGGATGTTTTGAGAAGTTTGGTTTTGGATGTTTCAGGACATTCTGGGAAGTTTGGTTTTGGATGTTTTGGGACGTTGGATTTGGATGTTTTGAGAAGTTTGGTTTTGGATGCTTTGGGACATTCTGGGAAGTTTGGTTTTGGATGTTTTGGGAAGTTTGGTTTTGGATGTTTCAGTACATTCTGGAAACTTTGTTTTTGGATGTTTTGGGACATTCTGGGAAGTTTGGTTTTGGATGTTTTGGGATGTTTTGGCAAGTTTGGATTTGGATGTTTTGGGAAGTTTGGTTTTGGATGTTTCAGTACATTCTGGGAAGTTTGAATTTGGATATTTCGGGACATTCTGGGAAGTTTAGTTTTGGGATGTTTTGGGAAGTTTGGTTTTGGATATTTCGGGCATTCTGGAAACTTTGGCTTTGGATGTTTTGGGACATTCTGGGAAGTTTGGATTTGGACGTTTTGGGAAGTTTGGGTTTCAATGTTCTGGGACATTCTGGGAAGTTTGGATTTGGATGTTTTGGAAAGTTTGGTTTTGGATGTTCCCTGGAAGCAGCCAAGGCTCTGTGTGACAAGGGCTGCTGGTTGAAGCTGGGCGAGGTGGCCCTGCTGCAAACCCCAATCCCAGAATTCCAGAATCCCAATTCCCAATCCCTCTAACCCCGGAATTCTTTGGGACAGATCGCCCTGGAAGCAGCCAAGGCGCTGGATGACAAGGGAGAAGCTGGGCGAGGTGGCCCTGCTGCAAACCCCAATCCCAGAATTCCAGAATCCCAGCTCCCAGTCCCAATTCCCAATCCCCCTACCCCCAGAATTCCATAATTCCCCCGGGACAGATCGCCCTGGAAGCAGCCAAGACTCTGCACAACAAGGGCTGCTGGTTGAAGCTGGGCGAGGTGGCCCTGCTGCAAACCCCAATCCCAGAATTGCAGAATCCCAGCTCCCATTCCATATTCCCAATCCCTCTAACCCTGGAATTCCCTCGGGACAGATCGCCCTGGAAGCAGCCAAGGCTCTGGACGACAAGGGCTGCTGGGAGAAGCTGGGCGAGGTGGCGCTGCTGCAGGGGAACCACCAGGTGGTGGAGATGTGCTACCAGCGCACCAAGAACTTCGACCGCCTCTCCTTCCTCTACCTCATCACCGGCAACCTGGAGAAGCTCCGCAAGATGATGAAGATCGGTGAGTGCCGGCGTTCCCGGCGGGAATCGGGGCTGGGAGTGGCGGGGGGTTCCTGGGGATGGCGGGGAATTCCTGGGGATGGCAGGGAATTGCCAGGAATTGTGGGTGATCCCCATGAATTGTGGGTAATTCCCAGGGAATGGTGGGTAGTTCCCTGGGAATGGTGGGTAATTCCCATGAGTTATGGGTAATTCCCTGGAATTGTGGGTAATTCCCAGAGAATTGTGGGTAATTCCCAGAGAATGGTGGGTAATTCCCATGAATTGTGGGTAATTCCCAGAGAATGGTGGGGAATTCCAGAGAATGGTGGGTAATTCCCAGGGAATTGTGGGTAATTCCCAGAGAATGGTGGGTAATTCCCAGGGAATGGTGGGTAATTCCCAGAGAATGGTGGGGAATTCCAGGGAATGGTGGGTAGTTCCCAGAGAATTGTGGGTAATTCCTGGGAATGGTGGGTAATTCCCAGGGAATTGTGGGTAATTCCCAGAGAATGGTGGGGTAATTCCCAGGGAATGGTGGGTAATTCCCAGAGAATGGTGGGGAATTCCCAGGGAATGGTGGGTAATTCCCAGAGAATGGTGGGGAATTCCAGGGAATGGTGGGTAATTCCCAGAGAATGGTGGGTAATTCCCAGGGAATGGTGGGTAATTCCCAGAGAATGGTGGGGAATTCCAGAGAATGGTGGGTAATTCCCAGAGAATGGTGGGTAATTCCCAGGGAATGGTGGATAGTTCCCTGGGAATGGTGGGTAATTCCCATGAATTGTGGATAATTCCCCCAGGAATTGTGGGTAATTGCCAGGAATTGTGGGTGGTTCTCAGGGAACGGTGGGTAATTCATGGAAATTGTGGGTAATTCCCAGGGAATGGTGGATAATTCCCATGAACTGTGGAGCAATCCCAGGGAATGGTGGGCAGTTCCCAGGAATGGCAGGCAGTTCCCCAGGAATGGTGGGTAATTCCTGGGGAATGGTGGGTTATTCCTGGGAATGGTGGGTAATTCCTGGGAATGGCAGCTGATTCCTGGGAATGGTGGGTAATTCCTGGGAATGGCGGGTTATTCCTGGGAATGGTGGGTAATTCCTGGGAATGGCAGCTGATTCCTGGGAATGGTGGGTAATTCCCGGGTTCCCCCGGCGCAGCGGAGATCCGGAAGGACATGAGCGGGCACTACCAGAACGCGCTGTACCTGGGCGACGTGGCCGAGAGGGTGCGGATCCTGCGGAACTGCGGCCAGAGTGAGTCCTTCCCCACGGGAATTCCGGGAATTCTAGGCACCGAGAGTCATTCCCAATGGGAATTCCAGGAATTCTGGGCACAGGGAATCATTCCCAATGGAAATTCCGGGCACCGAGAGTCATTCCCCAGGGAATTCCGGGCACAGAGAGTCATTCCCAACAGGAATTCCAGGAATTCTGAGCACAGAGAATCATTCCCAATGGGAATTCTGGGCACTAAGAGTCATTGCCAACAGGGAATTCTGGGAATTCCGGGCACAAACAGTCATTCCGACAGGAATTCCAGGCACAGTGAATCATTCCCAATGGTAATTCCAGGAATTCCAGGCACTAAGAGTCATTCCCTACGGAAATTCCGGGAATTCTGGGCACAGAGAGTCCTTCCCCACGGGAATTCCGGGCACAGGGAATCATTCCCATCAGGAATTCCGGCCACCAAGAGTCATTCCCAATGGGAATTCCAGGAATTCTGGGCACAGAGAATCATTCCCAATGGGAATTTCAGGGGTTTGGGGCACAGGGAGTCATTCCCAATGGGAATTCTGGACACTAAGAGTCATTCCCAACAGGAATTCTGGGAATTCTGGACACTAAGAGTCATTGCCAACAGGAATTCCGGGAATTCCAGGCACAGACAGTCATTCCCAATGGGAATTCCAGGCACAGAGAGTCATTCCCAGTGGGAATTCTGCCCCAGGAGCTCAATGAAGGCTCTTGGATCCCCAAGCATCTCTGTCATTCCAATGCTCATTCCCATTATTCCAGTGGTCATTCCCATTACTGCAATGGTTGTTCCTATTATTCCAATGGTTATCCCCATTATTCCAATGGTTATTGCTTAAATCCAGGAAATAAATTCCCTAAATCCATTCCCATTAAATCAAAGAGGAGCAACATCTGCATTTTTCCAGTGGTCATTCCCATTTTTCCAGTTCTCATTCTTATTATTCCAGTGCTTATTCCCCGTTATTCCAGTGGTCATTCCTGTTATTCCAATCCTCATTCCCATTGTTCCAGTGGTTATTCTCATTATCCCAGTGGTCATTCTCATTATTCCAATCCTCATTCCCGTTGTTCCAGTGGGTTATTCCCATTATTCCAATGATCATTCCCATTGTTCCAGTGGTTATTCCCATTATTCCAGTGGTCATTCCCATGATTGCAGTGGTTATTCCAGCAGTCATCCCATCCCAAAATCCAAGGAATTCCCGTTATTCCAATGGTTATTACCATGGTCATGTCCCATTATTCCAATGGTCATTCCTGTTATTCCAGTGGTTATTCCCATTATTCCCATGATTATTCCCATTATTCCCATGGCTATTCCTATGGTCATTCCCATTATTCCCATGGTCAATCACGTTATTCCCATGGTCATTCCCATTATTCCCATGGTTATTCCCATGGTCATTCCCATGGTCATTCCCATTATTCCCATGGTCATTCCCATTATTTCCCATGGTCATTCCCATTATTCCCATGGTTATTCCCATGGTCAACCCCATTATTCCCATGGTCATTCCCATTATTCCCATGATCATTCCCATGGTCATTCCCATGGTCAATTCCATTATTCCAATGGTCATTCCCATTATTCCAATGGTCATTCCCATTATTTCAATGGTCATTCCTGTTATTCCCATGGTCATTCCCATGGTCATTCCCATGGTCATTCCCATGGTCATTCCCATGGTCATTCCCATGGCTATTCCCATGGTCATTCCCATTATTCCCATGGTCATTCCCATGGTCATTCCCATTGTTCCAATGGTCATTCCCATTATTCCCATGGTCATTCCCATGGTTATTCCTGTTAATCCCATGGCTATTCCCATGGCCATTCCCGTTTTTCCAGAGTCCCTGGCGTTCCTGACGGCCGCCACGCACGGGCTGGACGAGGAGGCCGAGAGCCTGCGGGAATCCTTCGATCCCGAGAAAGAGACGGTGGGAACGGCGGGAAAACTCCGGGAAAAATCCCGGAATTCGGGAGGGAGGGGGTGGGAGGAATCCTGCCTGGGAAACTCCTGGAATTTGGGAAGGAAACAGTGGGATCCAGTGAGGAAAATGCCTGGAATCTGGGGAGGAGGGGATGGGGAAAATCCTGGAAAACTCCTGAATTTGGGAATAGTGAGATCCAGTGAGGGGAACTCCTGGAATTTGGGAAGGAAACAGGGGGATCCAGTGAGGAAAATGCCTGAAATTTGGGAAGGAGGCGATGGGGAAGATGGGAGAAATCCTGGGAAACTGCTGGAATCTGGGAAGGAGGGGATGGGGGAAATCCTGGAAAACTCCTGGAATTTGGGAGCAGTGGGATCCAGTGGGGATGGGGCTCCTGGAAAACTCCTGGAATTCGGGAAGGGAAGGGCAGGATCTGAGTGGGGATGGGAGAACTCCTGGAAAAAACAGGAATTTGGGAAGGAGGGAGAAGCATCCCCACCTCAGGTTAGGACTGGGAATGGGATTTTCCTCTCCCATCCCAACATTTTCCTGGCCCATCCCAACATTTTCCTGGCTCATCCCAACATTTTCCTCTCCCATCCCAACATTTTCCTGACCCATCCCAACATTTCCTGCCCATCCCAACATTTCCTGCCCACCCCAGATCCCGGCCGTGGACCCCGAGGCGCGGCTGCTGCAGCCCCCGGCCCCGGTGCTGCCCCTGGACACCAACTGGCCCCTCCTGACCGTGTCCAAGGGATTCTTCGAGGGCTCCATCGCCGGGAAAGGTCGGGATTCCCGGGATTTGGGATCAGCACTGCAGGGTTCCCCTGGCTGTGGTCGTGGGAAACCTGTGGGATGTTTTGGAATGGGGGAAAAGGGGATGGAAAAGTGGGAAAGGAGCTGGGTGTGAGGCCGGGGGGGTGGGAGGGATCTGGAGTGGGATCAGGACTGGGATTGACCCCAGGAATGGCCAGGGCTGTGGGAAATCATGGGATGAGCAGCTGGAAAAGGGGATGGAGAATCCTGAGGGGGCTCAGGCTGGAGAAAAGGGGGATCCAGGGGGAATTTCGGGATCTGCCAGGTGGGATTTGGGATCTGATCCCAGGGAATGGGACAGGACAGGAGGGAGCAGCCTCAAGCTGGGCCAGGGTTGGATTTTTGGGATGATTTTTCCATGGAAAAAGGGTTGGGAAAGCGTTCAAGGGGGCTCAGGGAGGGTTGGATCCCCATCCCTGGAGGGAATTCCTGGAATTCTGGGTGTCCAGCTGGGGAATCATTCCCACCCCACCTTCATAAATCCCGAAATTCCACTGGGAGATGTGACAGCACAGCTGCTGGGTGGGGTTTTCCCCTCATGGAATCCTTTCCCGAGGGTTTTCTCTGGTTTTTTTTAGGGAAAGGAGGAGCCCTGGCCGCCGACATCGACATAGACGCCGTGGGCACCGAGGGCTGGGGCGAGGACGCCGAGCTGCAGCTGGATGAAGGTGGGAAAATCCCAGAATTTCCCCTGGGAAAAACCATTCCCTGTGCTCCCTGGGATCCCCCTGGCATTCCCTGCTCCCTGCAGACGGATTCGTGGATGCCGGGGAAGGATTCGGAGAGGAAGGAACGGGAAAAGGGCAGGAGGAAGGAGGAGGATGGGAAGTGGAAGAGGATTTGGATCTTCCCCCCGAGCTGGTAGGAGAACCCTGGGGCATCCCAGCATCCATTCCTTGGGAATTTGGGAAGCAGGGAATGTTCTGTGGCTCATCCAGCTGGGGATTTCAGCTGGAATTTCGGGGTTTTCCCTCAGGATGTCCCCGCTGGCCCTGCAGGAACGGCTGAGGACGGATTCTTTGTGCCCCCCACCAAAGGCACCAGCCCAGCCCAGGTAAAACCCTGGATTTCCTCAGAAAACCAGGAATTCCCTCCTTTTCCCCTTCTTTTTATTTGGTTTTTTTTAGGATTTGTGATCCCATCATGTGAATTCCATTGTGGGAACTCTGCCTATCCCAATCCCACCTGGATTCTTCCTCTTTTCCAGGTGTGGTGCAACAACTCCCAGCTGCCTGTGGATCACATCCTGGCAGGATCCTTCGAGACAGCCATGAGGGTGAGTTCTCCATGGAATTTGGGGTGGAAAAACTCCTCCTTTCCCCCTTATTTTACCTTCCCCACCCCAAATCTTTGCTGTGAGTCCATTTGGGAATATCCCACTCCATTTTCTGTGGATTTACCCAAAGTGAGGCTTTGGCGCTGCCTGATTCAGGTTTTCCCCACCCAATCCATGATTTTTTTTTAATTTTGTTTTTCCCCCCTCAGCTGCTCCATGACCAGGTGGGAGTGATCAACTTTGGCCCCTACAAGCAGCTCTTCATGCAGACCTTTTCCCGAGGCAGGACGACATTCCAGGCCCTTCCCAGCCTCCCTGCCATGTATGGATTCCCACACCGCAACTGGTGAGCGCTGGGATCAGCCTCTCCCGTGTTCCAGGGGTTTTCCAGGCTCCTGGGAATGCTCTTCCTGGGGAGAAATCCCACATTTATTGGGTTGGGAATGAGCTGTGGCTGATTCCTCTCTGCACACCCAGAGCAATGTCCAAGAATTCCTTGGGAATCCCCTCCAGGCATGGGGAGGAGCTGGAATTCCCGGTTTGTGGGGAGAGCTGGGAATTGGGGGGGGCACAGAAGGGTTTGGGGCAAAATCCAGAGAATGTGCAGGGCTGGATCCTCGTGGAATGAGTGGGGAGAGTTCAGGGAATGGAGAATCCTGAGGGGGCTCAGCCTGGAGAAAAGGGGGATCCAAGGGGAATTTCGGGATCTGCCGGGAGGGGATCTGGGATCTGATCCCAGGGAATGGGACAGGACAAGAGGGAACTCCTCAAGTTGCACCAGGAGAGGTTTAGGTTGGATATTTGGGATGATTTTTCTATGGAAGCATTGGGAGGGATTCAGGGAGGTGCATTCCCATCCCTGGAGGGAATTCCCAGGAATTGGGAACTCTGGCCTTGCTGCTCCTGGAATTCCATCCCGCCCTCACTGGGCCCACACAGCCCTCGCTCTCCTCTCATCCCCCTCATCCCTAAATCCCAAATTTTGGGATGGCAAGAAAGAGAGGGCCCACAACCTCCACTTTCCCCTGATCCTAAATAGCAAATTTTTGGGATGCCAGGAAAGAGGGGGCCACATAAGCCCCTCTCTCCCCTGATCCATAAATTGCAAACTTTGGGACAGTAGGAAAGAGGGGATGAACACCACCTGCTCTGCCCTCATCCCCTTGATCCCTAAACCCCAAATTTTTGGACTGGCAGGAAAGAGGGGCCCACAACCACTGCTCTCCCCTCATCTCCAAATCCCAAATTTTGGGATGGCAGGAAATAGGGGCCCACACAACCTGTTCTCCCTTGATCCCTAAACCCCATATTTTGAGATGGCAGGAAATAGGGGACCAACACAACCTCTGCTCTCCCCTAATCCATAAATCCCAAATTTTTGGAATGGCAGGAAAGAGAGGGCCCATAAGCCCCACTCTCCCCTCATCCCCCCGATCCATAAACCCCAAATTTTGGGATGGCAGGAAATAGGGAACCCACACAACCTCTGCTCTCCCCTGATCCATAAATCCCAAATTTTGGGGTGGCAGGAAATAGGGGACCCACACAACCCCTTCTCCCCTCATCCCCCGTCCCTAAACCCCGACCTGCGGGCCGCAGGAAGGAGGCCGGGCTGAAGAACGCGCTGCCGGCCGTGGGGCTGAAGCTGAACGACCTGATCCAGCGGCTGCAGCTCTGCTACCAGCTGACCACGGCCGGGAAGTTCGAGGAGGCCGTGGAGAAATTCCGGCTGATCCTGCTCAGCGTGCCCCTGCTGGTGGTGGACAACAAGCAGGAGATCGCCGAGGTCAGGGCTGAGGCACGGCGGGGTTCTGAGGGGGGAATGTGGGGATTTCTGAGGAGGAAATGTGGGGATTCTGAGGGGGAAATGTGGGGGATTCTGAGGGGGGAATGTGGGGATTCTGAGGGGAAAATGTGGGGATTTCTGAGGGAGGAAATGTGGGGATTTCTGAGGGAGGAAATGTGGGGATTTCTGAGGGGGGAATGTGGGGATTCTGAGGGGGAAATGTGGGGATTCTGAGGGGAAAATGTGGGGATTTCTGAGGGGAAATGTGAAGATTTCTGAGGGGGGAATGTGGGGATTCTGAGGGGGAAATGTGTGGATTCTGAGGGGAAAATGTGGGGATTCTGAGGGGAAAATGTGGGGATTCTGAGGGGAAAATGTGGGGCTTTCTGAGGAGGAAATGTGGGGATTCTGAGGGGGAAAATGTGAGATTTCTGAGGGGGACAGTGTTGGGTTACTGAGGGAGAAATGTGGGAATTCTGAGGAAGGAAATGTGAGAATCCTGCCCTGGAAAACATGGAATTCCTGAGGGGGAAAGTGGGAATCCCGACGCCGGGTGTCCCCAGGGAAGGGTTTGACCCTGGATTTGGCCCAAAGGCGCAGCAGCTGGTCGCCATTTGCCGGGAATACATCGTGGGACTGTCCATGGAGATCGAGAGGAAGAAGCTGCCCAAGGAGACGCTGGAGCAGCAGAAGAGGATCTGTGAGGTGAGGGGGGCCTGAGGGAAAAAACAGGGAATTACTGAGGGAAAAAAAACCAGAGAATTACTGAGGGGAAAACCACAAAATTCCCGAGGGTAAAAACATGAAATTATTGAGGGGAAAAACAGGGAATTACTGAGGGGAAAACCACAAAATTCCTGAGGGAGGAAAAACAGGGAATTACTGAGGGGGAAAAACAGGGAATTACTGAAGGGAAAACCACGAAATTCCTGAGGGGAAAAACAGGGAATTTCTGAGGGGAAAAACGTGAAATTACTGAGGGGAAAAACAGGGAATTACTGAGGGGAAAAAACAGGGAATTACTGAGGTGGAAAGTGTGGAATTCCTGAGGGGGAAGTGAGGGAATTACTGAGGGGAAAAGGTGGGATTTCTGAGAGGGAAAATATGGAAACTCCTGAGGTGGAAAATGTGGAATTCCTGAGGTGGAAAACGTGAAATTCCTGAGGGGAAAAGGTGGAATTTCTGAGGTGGAAATTTGGGATTTCTGAGGTGGAAAATGCGGAAATCCTGAGGTGGAAAATGTCGAATTCCTGAGGTGGAAAATGTCGAATTTCTGAGGGTAAATGTGGGATTTCTGAGGTGGAAAATGTGGGAATTCCTGAGGTGGAAAACATGGAATTCCTGAAGGGAAAAGAGTGAGATTGCTGGGATGTAAAAAAAACTCACTGAAAATTTGGAATTCGCTCTTCAACGCAAACACAACAGGGGCTGCCTGGAACCTGGAGGGATTCCCTGTCATAATTCCCTTTATTCCCAAGGATTTAATCCTGATTTTCCCTCCTTTTCCTGGTAGATGGCTGCCTACTTCACACACTCCAACCTGCAGCCCGTGCACATGATCCTGGTGCTCCGCACCGCCCTCAACCTCTTCTTCAAACTCAAGAACTTCAAGAGCGCTGCCACGTTCGCCCGGCGCCTGCTCGAGCTCGGCCCCAAGCCCGAGGTGGCCCAGCAGGTGAGACCCCAAATGTTCCAGTCCCCAAATGGCCCTGTCCCCAAGTGTTCCTGTCCCAACATGGCCCTGCCCCCAAATATCACTGTCCCCAAATGTTCCTGTCCCCAAATGTTCCTGTCCCCAAATGTTCCCTGTCCCCAAGTGTTCCTGTCCCCAAATGGCCCTGTCTCCAAATGGCCCTGTTCCCAAGTGTTCCTGTCCCCAAATGTTCCTGTCTCCAAACCCAGGAAGGCGAGGGCCCCAATATCCCTGTCCCCAAACCCAAGCTGTGACCCTTTTTTGGGCTGTTCTTGTCCCCAAACCACCACTATGACCCTTTTTTGGAGTGTCTCTGTCCCCAAACCCAAGGTGAGGCACTCACGTGTGAAACCCCTGCTGTGACACCATTTTTGGGGTGTCCTTGTCCCCAAACCCCCACTTATGCCCCATTTTTGGGATGTCCCCATCCCCAAACCCCCACAATTTCCAGGCTGTCCCCATTTCCAAAGCCCTGCTGTGCCCATTTTCAGGGTGTCCCTGTCCCCAAACCCCCCCAATTTCCGGGCTGTCCCCACCCCAAACCCCACTATGCCCCATTTTCGGGGTGTCCCCACCCCAAACCCCCCATTTCTGGGCTGTCCCGCGCAGACGCGGAAGATCCTTGGCGGCGTGCGAGAAGAACCCCGTGGACAGCCAGCAGCTCAACTACGACCAGCACAACCCCTTCGACATCTGCGCCGCCTCCTTCCGGCCCATCTACCGCGGCAAGGCCCTGGAGCGCTGCCCGCTCAGCGGCGCCTGCTACAGCCCCGAGTTCCGCGGGCAGATCTGCCGCGTCACCACGGTGAGGGGCAGCCCCGGCGGGGATTCCTTCCCGGGGCTCGGTGAGGGGCAGCCCCGGAGGGGATTCCTTCCCGGGGCTCAGTGAGGGGCAGCCCCGGCGGGGATTCCATCCCGGGGCTCGGTGAGGGGCAGCCCCGGCGGGGATTCCATCCCGGGGCTCGGTGAGGGGCAGTCCCGGCGGGGATTCCATCCCGGGGCTCAGTGAGGGGCAGCCCCGGAGGGGATTCCTTCCCGGGGCTCGGTGAGGGGCAGTCCCGGCGGGGATTCCATCCCGGGGCTCAGTGAGGGGCAGTCCCATCAAGGATTCCATCCCGGGGCTCAGTGAGGGGCAGTCCCGGCAGGGATTCCATCCCGGGGCTCGGTGAGGGGCAGCCCCAGCAGGGATTCTGTCCCGGGGCTCGGTGAGGGGCAGCCCCGGCGGGGATTCCATCCCAGGGCTCGGTGAGGGGCAGCCCCGGCAAGGATTCCTTCCCGGGGCTCGGTGAGGGGCAGTCCCAGCAGGGATTCCGTCCCGGGGCTCGATGAGGGGACAGTTTCCCACTGAATTCCATCCCGGGGCTCAGTGAGGGACATTCCCGGCGGGGATTCCATCCCGGGGCTCAGTGAGGGGCAGCCCCGGCGGGGATTCCATCCCGGGGCTCAGTGAGGGGCAGCCCCATCAGGGATTCCATCCCGGGGCTCAGTGAGGGGCAGCCCCAGCTGGGATTCCATCCCAGGGCTCAGTGAGGGGACAGCTTCCCACAGAATTCCATCCCGGGGCTCGGGCTGGGCTGTGGGAGGGGCTGGTGTGGCCTCAGGGCAGACATCTTGTGTTTGCCGAGGGGATTCCCACGGGGAAGGGCTGTGGGAGTTGGGCCTGCTTGGTCTGGAGGCGGCTGAGGGGGGATTTCATCAATCCATAGAAGTATTTTCACTTTCCATGGAAACACCTTCAATATCCATGGAAATATCTTCAATATTCATGGAAATGTGTCTTCTGAGAGGGGATTTGGGGTTTTTCCCACATGGAAGGCCCATGGGAGTTGGGCCTGGTTGGTCTGGAGGAGGCTGAGGGGAGATCTCATCAATCCATGGAAATATTCTCAATATCCATGGAAATATCTTCAATATCCATGGAGATATCTCCAGTATCCCCAAAAATCTCTTCTCTGAGAGGGGATTTGGGGATTTTCCCACTTGGAAGGCCTGTGGGAGTTTGGCCTGGTTGGTCTGGAGGAGGCTGAGGGGGGATTTTGTCCTTCCATGGAAATATCTCCAATATCTGTGGAACTATCTTCAATATCCATGGAAATATCTTCAATATTCATTCAAATATTTCAAACACCCCCTCAAATCTCCACCAAAATCTCTCAAATTCACACCCAAATCCTTCTCAAGGCATCTCAGGGTGTGGCCAGACCCTTCCCAGTGCTCCCAGCACAGGCTGGAGCAACAGCCACAAAGCAAACCCCTAAATCCCAAATTTTCATCCCTAAATCCCAAATTTCCACCCCTACATCCCGATTTTTCACCTCTAAATCCCAAATTTCCACCCTAAATCCCGAATTTCCCCCTACATCCCGAATTTCCCCCTACGTCCCAAATTTCCACCCCTACATCCCAAATTTCTACCCCTAAATCCCAAATTTCCACCCTAAATCCTGAATTTCCACCCCTACATGTCGAATTTCCACCTCTGAATCCTGAATTTCCACCTCTAAACCCCAAATTTCCACCCTAAATCCCGAATTTCCACCCCTAAATCCCAAATTTTCCCCCCTAAATCCCAAATTTCCACCCTAAATCCCATTTTTGTCGCTGCAGGTGACGGAGATCGGCAAGGACGTGCTGGGGCTGCGCATCAGCCCGCTGCAGTTCCGCTAGCAATCCTCCTGGAGCAGGCAATTCCCTCTCCCATTCTCCCTTCCCACTTTTTCCCCACTCTGGATTGAAGTTTTTCCCCCCACATTTAGCAGGATTTTTTTTTTTGCCCCCCACATTTAGCAGGATTTTTTTTCCTGTATTCCCAGACCGGTTTTCCTGCTCTTTCATCCCAGTTTTTTTCCAGAGGGGAGAAGGGTGGCTCTTCCCAAATCCTGCAATTCCTTTGTTCCCCTTCAAATCCCAAAAAACTGCTTGGAAAAGCCGGCCTGGCTCTGTAAATCCCAAATCCATGGAAATCCTGCTCCCTCCCTCTTCACTGGCTCCTTGTGCCATGAGCTCCCCTCGTTAATAAAAGTTCTTTAATCACCTGGATTTTCCTGCTTTGCAGCTCAAGACACCAAAAAATGGAATTTATTTCCCTTTTCTCAGTTTGGAGAGCTGGGAATTTTCCAGAGGATGGGATTGTCACTGCTGGGATGATTTGGAGCTGGGTGTGTTAATTACTGGGGTGTAATTAGTGCCCTCAATTAACCCTGAGGGGTTGTGCTGGTGCAGTTTCATCCTTTGGGATTCCCAGATTTGGCCCCAGGGCACGGAAAAGGCTCCAGGATTCCCAAATTTGGGTGGGAATAAAAACAGGGAAGGATGCAGGGATGGAATTCCAGGGATTGTCCTGCTGGGAATGTGCAGGGAATGGAGAATCCTGGAGAAAAGGGGATCCAGGGGGGATTTGGGATGTTCCAGGGGGAATTTGGGATCTGATCCCAGGGAATGGGACAGGACAGGAGGGAACTACCTGGAGGTGGGCCGGGGTTGGGAATTTGGGATGAATTTTCCATGGAAAAAGGGTTGGGAAGCATTCAGGGGGCTCAGAGAGGGTTGGATCCCCATCCCTGGAGGGAATTCCTGGAATTTTGGGTGTCCAGCTGGGGACTGATCCTGGCTCAGCCTCACTTCTCCTGGAATTCTTTCCCTAAACCCCAAAACAATCCCGGGAATTCTGTGGGAATTCCTTCCCCAAACCCCGAAACAATCCTGGGAATTCTTTCCCTGAACCCCAAACCAATCCTGGGAATTCTTTCCCATGAACCCCAGAATAATCCCGGGAATTCTGTGGGAATTCTTTCCTGAACCCCAATCCAATCCCTGAAGTTCTCTGGGAATTCTTTCCCCAAATCCTGGGGATTCTGTGGGAATTCCTTCCCCAATCCCTGGAATTCTGTGGGAATTCTTTCCCTGAACCCCAAAACAACCCAGGGAATTCTGTGGCAATTCTTTCCCCAGATGCCAAGGATTCTGTGGGAATTCTTTCCCCCAACCCTTAAACAATCCTGGGAATTCTTTCCTGAACCCCAAACCAATCCCTGAAGTTCTCTGGGAATTCTTTCCCCAAATCCCGGGGATTCTGTGGGATTTCTTCCCCAAACCAGTGCCGGGAGTTCTGTGGGATCGGAATTCCAGCCGGGCTCTTTTGTCCTGCGGGCAGCGCCACCCCCCGTGCCCTCCTCGGGGACGAACGGCCGCGAGCCATTTCCCACGGGCGGGGCACGAGAGGGGACAAAAGGGACAAAAAGGGACAAAAAGGGGACAAAGGGACCCCCGCGACCCCCGCTGGGTCCTGCCCCATTTCCATCCCTGCGGGTGGGGAGGGGACACGTCCGATGGCACCGATGACGTCACCGGTGTCACCAATGTCACCTCCCCGCGGTGGAGCCGCGGGGGTGGGGAGCGATGTTAATTAATGCTGCATGCAAATGAGGGCGGTTAATTACGGCGTGGTTTGGGGTTTGGGGTGAGGATAGTCCAGGGGGGGTTTTGGGGTGGGATTTTGGGGAAATTCTTCCATCCTAAGGGGAATTTTGGGGTGGAATTTAAGGAATTCCCAAAGGGGGATTTTGAGGGTGGATTTAGGGAGAATTCTTCTCCCCTAAGGGGAATTTTGGGATGGATTTTAAGGAAATTATTCTCCCGAGGAGGATTTTGGGGTGGGTTTTAAGGAATTCCCTAAGAGAATTTTGGGAATTTTAGGGAAAGTTCTTCCCCTCTAAGGGCAATTTTGGAATGGATCTTTAGGAGAAATTCTTCCTCCAAGGGGGGAATTTTGGGGTGGATTTTAAGGAATTCCCAAAGGGGGATTTTGGGATGGATTTTAGAGTAAAGTCTAGGAGCAAAAAAACCCAAACAAGTTAATTGTGCAGCCCAGCTGTATTTAAAAAAAAAAAAAAAATCCCAAACTTTCCGAACCCTAAAACCCCCCCAAAATTCCCTCTCCCCCCAATCCCAAATCCATCCATTCCAAAGAATTTTCCACCCCAAAATCTTCGCTCCAAGGCGCAGCTGGGGGCTGAATTTTGGGGAAAAAGACCCAAATTCCTGGGATTTCTGTTCCATGGGGTGGGATCCCATTGGATGCTGGAGTTGAATTCCATGGGATGAGAATTCCGGGATTTTAGGGGCGTTTAGGATTTGGGAAACCCAAGCGCCTGTAATCCCCGTTATCCTACAAAAAACCAGGTCGGATTTAGGAGATTTTTGGGATTTTTTTGGATCCCAAAAAAACCCCACGTGGATTTTTCCATCACCTCCAAGTAGGCAGTGGAGACCAGAGCTCGGTCCAGCCTCTTCTTCTTGATGGAGGGAGGCTGTGGGGGGAAAAGGGAAAATCACACTTGGGAAAAGATGGAAAATGATCCCAAAATCTCAGGGGACACGGATTTGGTGTCCCAAAAAGATTTGGGGACACGGATTTGGTCTTGGGAACACAGATTTGGTGTCCCTAAAGATTTGGGGACATGGATTTGGTGCTGGGGACAAGGATTTAGTGTCTTCAAAAATTGAAGACAAGGATTTGGTGTCCCAAAATCTGGAGACATGGACATGGATTTGGTGTTGGACACGGATTTGGGATGTGGATTTGGAGTCTCCAAAAATTTGGGCATGGATTTGTTGTCCCTAAAAGATTTGGGTACATGGATTTGGTGTTCTCAAAAATTGGAGATGGATTTGGTGTCCCCAAATATTTGGGACCTGGATTTGGTTTCTCAAAAATCTGGGGACACAGATTTGGAGTTGGGGACACGGATTTGGTGTCCCCAAAAATTTGGAACACAGATTTGGGGTTGGGCACACGGATTTGGTGTCCTCAAAAATTTGGAACACGGATTTGGGGTTGGGGACATGGATTTGGTGTTCCCAAAAATCTGGGACCTGGATTTGATTTCCCAAAAATCTGGGGACATGGATTTGGTGTTGGGGACAGGGATTTGGTGTTCTCAAAAATTGGAGATGGATTTGGTGTCCCCAAAGATTGAGGACAAGGATTTGGTGTCCCCAAAAATTTGGAACACAGATTTGAGGTTGGGGACATGGATTTGGTGTTCCCAAAGATTTGGGATCTGGATTTGGTCTCCCCAAAAACTGAGGATGTGAATTTGGTACTGGGGACAAATATTTGGTGTTCCCAAGAATTGGAGACACGGATTTGGTGTCCCCAAAGATTTGGGACATGGAATTGGTGTCCCCAAATATTTGGGACACGGATTTGGTGTCTCCCAAAAAATGGGACACGGATTTGGTGTCCCCAAAAATCGGGGACCCTCCAGCACAGCCTCACCCTCTGGACCGTGGCGTAAACGGTGAAATCCCCGGGTTCCTCCCGGTGCCTGGGATTCTCCTGCCAGGGGAAAAAGGGTTCAGGATGCACCAAAAAATCCCAAATTTTGGGATAAAAATGGATTTTAAAAAATTGGAATGACCCTACCAGTGTCCTGGGAGTGACCACAGCGTAGATGGTGGCTCCTTCCACAGGGGCCTCGCTGCTCCTGGGCTGGGGACATGGAAATTTAAAAATTTATTATTTATTTATTAAAAAAGAAACAAAATTTTTAAAAATGAAGGAATGGGATGGAATGGAATGGAATGGAATGGAATGGAATGGAATGGAATGGAATGGAATGGAATGGAATGGAATGGAATGGAATGGAATGGAATGGAATAGAATAGAATAGAATAGAATAGAATAGAATAGAATAGAATAGAATAGAATAGAATAGAATAGAATAGAATTAGAATAGAATAGAATTAGAATAGAATAGAATAGAATAGAATAGAATAGAATAGAATAGAATAGAATAGAATAGAATAGAATAGAATAGAATAGAATAGAATAGAATAGAATAGAATAGAATAGAATAGTTTAAAAGGATCAAATTTGGCATTCCCAATATTCCCAAAATTCCCAAATAGAAGAAATTTCTTCCTGGAATTTCCTCATGGAATTTTCTCTTGGAATTTCCTCCTGAAGTTTCCTCCTGGTTAAAAAGGATCAAATTTGGATTTCCAATATTCCAGGGCATTCCCAGATTTTGGGTTGGGAACAGGAGCATTCCCAGATTTTGGGGATGGGTAGGAAGGAACATTCCCAGATTTTGGGGTGGCACTCACGGGCTCTTGGCTCCCACCTCGGCGTAGACGGTCAGCGGCTGGTCCAGGGATCCCGCGGGGGCTCCGGGGGGATCTGTGGGGGCAGAATTCCCAGATTTTGGGGTTCCAAACTCCCAAATTTTGGGATAAGAATTCCCAGATGTTGGGCTCAGAACTCCCAGATTTTGGGCTCAGAATTCCCAGATTCTGGGGTCAGAATTCCCAGACGTTGGGCTCAGAACTCCCAGGTTCTTGGCTCAGAATTCCCAGATTTTGGGGTTCCAAAATCCCAGATACTGAGGTAAGAATTCCTAGAGTTTTTGGGCTCAGAATTCCCAGATTTTGGAGTTCCAAACTACCAGATTTTGGCCAAGGGTTCCAAGGGTCAAAATTCCCAGATTGTGGGCTCAAAATTCCCAGATTTAGGGGTTAGAATTCCCAGATTTTGAAGTTCCAAACTCCCAAATTTTGGCCTCAGAACTCCTAGATTTTGGGGTTTCAAACTCCCAGACTCTGGGCTCTGAACTCCCAGATTTTGAGGTCAGAATTCCCAGATTTTGGGCTCAGAACTCTCAGATTTTGGGGTTCAAAACTCCCAGATTCTCAGCTCAGAATTCCCAGATTTTGGGCTCAGAATTCCCAAATTTTGGCGTCAGATCCCCCCAAAATCCCCCCACGAACCTTCCCGGGAATTCTCCTTCCTCCTCCTCCTCCTCCAGCAGAGCCCCGAGGATCAGGATCAGGATCAGGCTCAGCCCCGCGGCCCCGCCCAGCGCTGCCCAGAGCCCGAAATTCCCTGGAACTCCTGGAAAAGAATTCCCAAAATCCCGGAATTGGGCTGGGAATTCAATCCTTTAAATCGGGTTTTTAATTCCCTTCCCACTTGAACCATTCCAGGATCCAAATCTGTCATTTTGCCTTATAGGGAATTTTAACATGTTGAAATTAATGAGGATTAAAGATATAAAAATGAGATTGTGTTTATATATAAATTTAATAATAATAATAATAATAATAATAATAATAATAATAATAATAATAATAATAATAATAATAATAATAATAATAATAATAACTTGATTTTTTATATAATAAGTATAATTTTATCTAACAATAAGTATAAATTAATAAGTATATTATTATACAAGTATAGTAAATAACTATTATATATGTATATATTTTTAATATAAATTGATTTTTTGTATCTAAGTATAGATTTTATTACACAAAAAAAATTACATATATTCCACACAAAAATCAAAAATTATATATTTAAATCTAGATAAACTGCATTTCCCTCATATTTTCCCAGCAGTTTTCCCCCCATTTCTGACCTCTAAATCCTGGAAAATTGAGGAAATTCCCTGGAATTCCCAAGGAAATTCACCTGTGCAGGTGAGCGGGGCCGGGGCCGCTCTCCAGCCCGCGGCGTTGCTGAGGTTGCAGAGACAAATTTGGGGCTCGGCACCTTCGGGGACCCACTGGAGCCGCTGGGATGGGGATTTTGGGGGTTCCGTGGAGTTTGGGGGTCCCGTGGATTTCGGGAATTTCGGGGATTCCGGGCGCTCCTCGGGACATTCCCAGCTGATGGAGACGTTCCCGGGGCTGGAGCAGAGCAGGGACAGGAGACACCAACCCCGATCCCACTCCAGGATCTGGGATTGCAGGGATGGCTCCGGGATGGGGTCTGAGGGGACAGGACAGAGGGACACGGTGAGAGGGGACACAGGGACAGAGGGACACGGGACACAGGGACAGGAGACACCAACCCCGATCCCACTCCAGGATTTGGGATTGCAGGGATGGCTCGGGATGGGGTCTGGGGGGACAGGACAGAGGGTCACGGTGAGAGGGGACAGAGGGACACGGGGACACAGGGACAGGGGGACAGAGGGACAGGAGACACCAACCCCGATCCCACTCCAGGATCTGGGATTGCAGGGATGGCTCCGGGATGGGGTCTGTGGGGACAGGGACAGACAGAGTGAGGGGACAGGGGGACACAGGGGACACAAGGACAGGGGGGACAGAGGGACAGGAGACACAACCCGATCCCACTCCAGGATCTGGGATTGCAGGGATGGCTCGGGATGGGGGTCTGAGGGGACAGGGACAGACAGACAGGGTGAGAGGGACAGAGGGACAGAGGGACAGAGGGACAGGAGACACCAACCCGATCCCACTCCAGGATTTGGGATTGCAGGGATGGCTCCGGGATGGGGTCTGAGGGGACAGGGACAGACGAGACAGGGTGAGAGGGGACAGAGGGACACAGGGACAGAGGGACAGAGGGACAGAGGGACAGGAGACACCAACCCCGATCCCACTCCAGGATCTGGGATTGCAGGGATGGCTCCGGGATGGGGTCTGAGGGGACAGGGACAGACAGACAGGGGTGAGAGGGACAGAGGGACACAGGGACAGAGGGACAGGGAATAAGGACAGAGGGACAGGGAATAAGGACAGAGGGACACAGGGACACAGGGACAGGAAACACCAACCCCGATCCCACTCCAGGATTTGGGATTGCAGGGATGGCTCCGGGATGGGGTCTGTGGGGACAGGGACAGAGGGACAGGGTGAGAGGGGACAGAGGGACACGGGGACACAGGGACAGAGGGACAGGGAATAAGGACAGAGGGACAGGGAATGGGGACAGAGGGACACAGGGACAGAGACACCAACCCCGATCCCACTCCAGGATCTGGGATTTGCAGGGATGGCTTCAGGATGGGAGTCTGTGGGGACAGGGACAGAGGGACACAGTGAGGGACAGAGGGACACGGGGACACAGGGACAGAGGGACAGAGGGACAGGGAATAAGGACAGAGGGACAGGGAATAAGGACAGAGGGACACAGGGACACAGGGACAGGAAACACCAACGATCCCACTCCAGGATTTGGGATTGCAGGGATGGCTCCGGGATGGGGTCTGTGACAGGGACGTGGAACCAGCCCTGTAATCCTGCTCCAAGATTCGGGATTTCGCGACTGTGGGACAGGGATCTGTGAGGACAGGGACAGGGACAGAGTGAGGGGACACAGGGACACAGGGACAGAGGGACAGAAAGGCACAAGGACCCAGCCACTCACCCCACACAGACACTCGGAAGCACGGGGGAAAAACTGGGAAATTCCCCGAGGAATTCTCAAATTCAGCCGTATAGAGCCCGCTGTCGGCTCTGTGCACCGGGGAGATGCACAGGGAGAGAATCCCCGGCTGGAACTCGGCTCTGCCGTGGAAAGGACCTTTGGGATATCCATCCTCTGCCCCATCCCTGGTGGCCCTCAGGATCAGGTACTGGGATTCTGGACCCGTTTTCACTCTCCAGTGGATCAACCTCCACTCCCGCGGGGGTTCCTCCGGCGCCAGGCACAGCGCTCCCCCGGCGGTCACGGCCCGCTCCCGGCATTCCTGGAATCCTGAACCAGAACCAGGGAGCCCCAGGGGAGGGAGGCTGTGACCCCAGGGGAGACCCCACGGCCACCCAGGCCACCCCTGGGCACAGGGGCCCATTCTCCATCCCAAAAATTCTTTCCCCGTTATCCCAAAATTTCCATTCTTTCCCCATTATCCCAAATTGGTTCTGTGTCTATTCCCCGTTCCAGGGTTTCCACTCCCTCCACACCATCCCAGACTGGTTCTGTGTCCATTCCTCGTCCCTATCCCAAAATTCCCGCTCTCCCTCCATTATCCCAAACTGTTTGAGTGTCTATTCCTCAACCCCATCCCAAAAATTCCACTCTTTTCTCATTATCCCAAACTGGTTCTGTGTCTGTTCCCCATCCCAAAATTTCCATGTTCTCCCCATTATCCCAGACTGGTCAAGTGTCCATTCCCCATCCCAAAATTCCCACTCTCTCTCCATTATCCCAAATCGTTTGAGTGTCTATTCCTCAAACCCCATCCCAAAAATTCCACTCTTTCCCCATTATCCCAAATTGGTTCTGTGCCTTATTTCTCATCCCCATCCCAAAATTTCCATGTTCTCCCCATCATCCCAAGCTGGTTCTGTGTCCATTCCCCGTCCCAAAATTTTCCCTCTCACCCCATTACCCCAGACAGGTTCTTGTGTCTATTTCTTGTTCCCATCCCAAATGTTCTCTCTCTCTCCACATCATCCCAAATTGGTTCTGTGTCTGTTCCCCATCCCAAAATTTCCTCCTCATTATCCCAAACTGTTTGAGTGTCCATTCCCCATCCCCATCCCAAATTTCTATTATTTCCCCATTTTCCCAGACTGTCCAAGTGTCCACGCCCCATTCCAAATTTCCCGCTCCTTCCCCACCATCCCAGACTGATTCTATGTCCATTCCCCATCCCAAAATTCCATTATTTCTCCATTATCCCAAACTGTTTGTGTGTCCATTCCCCATCCCCATCCCCAAATTTCCATTATTTCTCCATTATCCCAAACTGGTCAAGTGTCCACTCCCCATTCCAAATTTCCCACTCCCTCCCCACCACCCCAGACCGGTTCTGCCCCCACCCCCCACCCCAAACCCAGGGATTTTCACCCCCTGCCCCCTCTCCTCTCAACTTTCTGCATTTTTTTTCTCCTCTCTCAGCCCGGATGTCTCAGCCCCCAAAATAAAACCCGCGGAACATCCGCAGGGCCGCCGCTTCCTGGGCTCTGCGTGGTCAGGGCAGCTCTGGGGCCTCTCAAACCCACAAAACCCCCCACCAAACAAAATTATTTTTTTTTCCCACATCCCCCCAGTTCAAATCCCACCCATCCCAGTTTTTTGAGTTTTTTTCCCACCAGGAATTTCCTCCCCCAGAGCCGCCCGGTTTTGCTTTGGAAATTCTGAAATTTCCAGCGGCTCCAGCTCCAAAATTTGGTGAAGCTGCAGGTGTGGGGACACCCTGAGGATCAGGAAATTTGGGAACTCCAGAAGCTGGAGCAGAGAAAGGTGGAAAATCCTTTTCTGGAAGAGTGGGGGAGGGGATTATTGGTGGGAAGGGGTTTTTCCCACTGCTCCAGATCCCAAAATTCCGGCAGGATCTGGGAATTGTCTTTTCCTGCTGCTGCCAGGGAGGTGGGAGAGGGTCCCAAAATCCTCCTGGGGAACTGGGGGGGGGCTCAGGCTGGAGAAAAGGAGGATCCAGGGGGAATTTTGGGATCTGCCAGGGGTGGGATTTGGGATCTGATCCCAGGGAATGGGACAGGACAGGAGGGAACAGCCTTGAGCTGGGCCTGGTTGGGGAATTTGGGAGAAATTCCTCCTGGAAAAGGGAAAAGGCCTTGAAATGACCTCGGGGAGGGTTTGGAGTGGCCACCCCTGGAGGTGTCCAGGAAATTCCTGGAATTTTGGGCGTCCAGGTGTGGGATCGACCCAGCTTGGGCTCCAAAACCTCGGAGCTCTTTCCCGACCTCAGAAATCCTGGGATTCTGCCGATCCTGGAGTTGTCACCAAAAAACCCCCAAGGTGTGGCCAGGAGATGCTGCAGGCACCTGGAGATGCCCCAGGGTGACTCCATCTCCCAAATCCTGCTGTTTCCCACTCCAAACCCAAACCTTCTCCCAAAATCCCGCTGCTCCCCTGCTCCCCACACCCAAAAATCGCCGTTTTTAGGAAAAACAAACCAAAAGCCCTCGGCCACCAGCAGCTGCCCCAAAATCCTGGGAAAACGCGCCCGTGCTGGCTCAGAGAAGGGATTGGAGTTTGGGAAAAGTCGTAGCTGGGGGTTCGGAGCTGTCGTGACAGGGAAGTGGCGACTTTCAGCCAAATCCCACACCCTGCCAGGAAGGGGAACCAGCCCCGCGTCACCGGCCCCGGCTCCGCTTTGGGAGGGTGAGAAAACCGAGAGAAAAAAAAACCAAAATCCTCATTTACCCCCCTGCTCCATCCCTCATCCCCTCCTGCTTTTCCCTGGAAATTCCCGAATTCCCAAATTTCCTCCTCACCTCGGCTCTGAGCCAGCGCCAGCAGCAGCGCCAGCAGCGCCGGGGGACAGCGGGGACCCGCGGGCGGGGACATCGCCCAGAGACCCCCCCGGGCTGCGGGGACCCCTCGGGGCTGGCGGCGACTCGGGACCTGCTCCGCTCCTTCCTCCTCCGCTCCTTCCTCCTCCTCCCCCCCTGTCCCCCCCAGGCCACCCCTCCTGCGGTGGGGACACGGACACGTCGCGTGGGTGGCGCTGCTCAGCCCCAAAACCCGCAGAGAATTAATTTTATTTCATTAATTTTAATTAGTTTTCATTAGGAGGGTGTGAGGGGGGTTTTTGGGGGGTTTTTTTGGTGGTTTTGGTTTCCTTTTGCAGCGAGCGCTGGTGACACTTGGGGACACGGCGATGGCTCCGGACACGCGGCGGCTGCAGGGCCGGGAGATCTCGGGGGATATCCGGCCCCAAAATGCGCTTTTCAACCCCAAAATCCCCGCTCCAAACCCTAAAATCCTCCTCATCCCAACCCCGAATCCTCCTCATCCCAACCCCGAATCCTCCTCATCCCAACCCCGAATCCTCCTCATCCCATCCCCAAAATTCTTCTCGTTCCATCCCCAAAATCCTCCTCCTTCTAGACCCTAAATCCACCTCATTCCAGCCCCAAAATTCTCCTCCTTCTAGACCCTAAATCCACCTCAGTCCAACCCCAAAATTCCTGTTCCAGCCCCAAATTTCTCCTTCGTCCAACCCCAAAATTCTCCTCCTTCCATGACCCCAAATTTGTCCTTTTTCCATCCCCGAAATTCCCGTTCCAGACCCCAAATCCCCCTCATTCCAACCCCAAAATCCCCCTCGTTCCAGCCCCAAAATTCCCGTCCCAAATCCTCCCCAATTTTATGGGATTTTCCCTCTCAGCCGCATCCCTCGTTCCCGAGCCGACATGGAAGGAAAATCCAAAAAATTCTTTAAAATCCTTTTAAAACCAAAAGACCGGGAGGTGGCAGCAGGAGACCGCGAGCGGTCCCCGACCCCAAATCCCAAATTTTCATCCCAAATTTTCATCCCAAAAATCCCTTCGGGAAAGGAGGAATTGGGAATGGGGCTGGGCTGGAAAAAGCCCTGGAATTTGATGGGAAAAAAAAAGGAGGAAAATTCAGGTTTTTCCAGGTATTTGGGGTTAATAATTTAATTATCATTTGGGGATTAGTTGAATTAATAAATTTAATTTATTAATTGGTTAACTGAGATTAATTAATTAATCCCCTCCCAGTTAATTATTTAGAGGGACAGGGTGTCTAATCCCCCCTGGGTGGCAGATGTCACCTCTGTCCCGCAGCCAGACAAAATCCCAGACAAAAACAAGGAGATTTGGGAATTAAGGGGGACAAGGGGAGGGAATAAAAGGGAATTAAAAATATTCCAAGGGGACAAAAACACCCCTTGGAGAAATCGTGGAATTGTGCTGGATCTCTCCAAGGGGTTCTGACCCCAACTTTTTTTAATTTTTTTTTTCATTTATCTTTTTTTTTATTTTGTTGTTGTTGGTTTTTCCCCCCCCCCTTTTTTTTTTCCTGTTGTTTTCTGGGGAGTTTTTCTTCGTTTGTTTTGGTTTTTGGTTTTTAGTGCCACAAATTCCCAAATCTGTTCCCCCAGAATTTGGAATTTTGGGAGGAATTTCCTCCTGGGAGGGCTGGACCCCATCCCTGGAGGGGTCCAAGGAATTCCTGGAATTCTGGAATTCTGGGATTTTTGGGTTCTGGAATTCTGGGATCTTCGGATCCTGGGATTTTTTATTCTGGAATTTCTGGAATTCAGAATTTTGGGGTTCCAGAGTTCTGAGATTCTGGGATTTTGGATCCTGGGGTCACTGGATTCTGGGTTACTGTGATTCTGGAATTCTGGGATTTTTAGGTTCCAGAATTCTGAGATCCTTGATTCCTGGGATTCTGGGATTTTGAGATTCCAGAATTCTGGGATTCTGGGATCTTTGGGTTCTGGGATCCTGGAATTCTGGGGTCCCTTGGCTCCTGAGATTCTGGCATTTTGGGGTTCCAGAATTTTGGAATTCTGGGAACCCAGAATCCTTAATTCCTGGAATTCTGGGATCCTTGTTTCCTGGGGTTCTGGGATTTGGGGTTTACAGGATTCTGGAATTCTGAGGTTCTGGGATTTTGTGATTCTGGGATTCCAGGATTGGGGGATTCTGAGATTTTGGGATCCTGGTGTTCTGGATTCTTTGGTTCCTGGAATTCTGGGATTCTGGGATTCTGGGATCCTTGGTTCCTTGCGTTCTGGGATTTGGGTGTTCTGGGATTCTGGGATTTTGTAATTCCGGGACTCTGGGGTTCAGGGATTCTGGAGTGCAGGGACCGGGAGAGCTCAGCCCGGCTGGGCTGGGCAGGGACAGAGGGACAGGACAGGAGGACAGAGTGTCCCCAGTGTCCCCCAGTGTCCCCAGTGTCACCAGTGTCCCCAGTGTCCCCCAGTGCCCCCAGTGTCCCCCAGTGTCCCCAGTGTCCCCCAGTGCCCCCAGTGTCCCCAGTGTCCCCCAGTGCCCCCCAGTGTCCCCCAGTGTCACCAGTGTCCCCAGTGTCCCCCAGTGCCCCCAGTGTCCCCCCAGTGTCCACCAGTGTCCCCCAGTGTCCCACCAGTATCCCCCAGTATCCCCCAGTGCCTCCCAGTGCCCCCCAGTGTCTCCCCAGTGTCCCCAGTATCTCCCAGTACTGGATCCTTTTTTGGACACACCCAGGGATGGCGACTCCCCGAAATTCGGGCCCAAAACTGGGACAGAGACCCAAAAACCGGGATAGTGACCCAAACTGGGATAGTGACCCAAACTGGGATAGTGAATCCAAACTGGGATAGTGAATCCAAACTGGGATAGTGATCCCAAACTGGGATAGTGACCCAAACTGGGATAGTGACCCAAACTGGGATAGTGAATCCAAACTGGGATAGTGACCCAAACTGGGATAGAGATCCCAAACTGGGATAGAGATCCCAAACTGGGATAGTGACCCAAACTGGGATAGTGAATCCAAACTGGGATAGTGAACCCAAACTGGGATAGTGAATCCAAACTGGGATAGTGGACCCAAACTGGGATAATGGACCAAAAATCAGGATAATGAGCCAAAAATCAGGATTATGGGGCAAACATTGGGACGCCCCAACCTCTGGGACGACGCTGCCCACAGCTGGGTCACAGCTGGGTCACAGCTGGGTCACAGCTGGGTCACAGCTGGGGCTGAGCTGCTCCAGGCCCTGGCCATTTCTCCTCCCTCTCTCCCCAAATTTTGGGGTCTCCCCTCCCCCCCTCCCCAGCGGCTTTTCCCAAACCCCAAAAAATCCCGTCAGCAAATTCCCGGCCCCTCCTCCGTGACCTCTCGTTTCCCTCCCCCTCCTCCTCCTCCTCCTCCTCCCTCGCATTCCTGGGGGTGGAGGCAGCTCCGAGGGGCCCCGGGAGGAGAATTTGGGAGAAAATTCGGGCGGATTCCGGATAAAATCCGCGGGCTCGGGAGTTTCATCCCGGCCTGGATTCCCCCGTGGGATTCGTTGTAACAAAACAACAAAAAATTCGCTTTTTTTGGACTTTTTTTTTGTCGCGAATCCCGGGCCGTTTGGAGTTGGAAACTTCAGGGATTCGAGTTAATTTGGGAATTTTTGGAGTGTCCCGGGAGTGTGAGGCCGCCGGGATCGCAGCCAGGAAAAAAAATTAAAAAAAAAAAAGTTTGGAAATCCCCAGGAGAGAGGGAAAAAAATGGGTTTTTCCATGGAAAAAAAAAAAAAAAATTGGGAAGGAGGAGCTGGGCGGCCTCTGATCCCCTTGGCCGAAATTCCGCGCTCGGAGCGGGGCCGGCGCCGCTTCCCGGATTTTTTCCAGGATTCCTCCAAATCCCTCCGGGCAGGGAGGAAAAAAATAAATTATGTTGAAGATTAAAGAAAGTAAAAAAAAAAAATAAAAAAGGAGAGAGAGAGAGAGAGAAAATATCAAGAAAGAGGAATGGGGAAAAAAAATAAAATGTCAAGACTGGAAAAAATTTTGGGGAAGATGGAGGCGCCCCCAGATGTGTCCAGGTGTGCAGGCAGGAGCTGAACCCCAAAAATCTCACATTTTCACCCCAAAAATCCCGCATTTGCACCCCAAAAATCCCATATTTACAGCCCAAAAATCGCACGTTTACACCCCAAAATACCCCAAATCCCACAGATTTACAGCCCAAAATCCCAGATTTTCATCCCAAACCTCCCTCCCGCACCCCAAAATCCCCCATTGTCACCCCAAAACACCCCAAATCACCCAGATTTACACCCCAAAATCCCGAATTTTCACCTCGAGCCCCCCACCCACACCCCACAATCCCCATCCTCACCCCAAACCACTGTCCCACACCCCAAAATCCCAAATTTTCACCCCAAAATCCCGAATTTTCACCCCAAAATCCCATATTCTCACCCCAAAATCCCAAATTTACACCCCAAACCCCCATTTTCACCCTAAAAATCCCCATTTTTACCCCAAAACACCCCAAATCACCCAGATTTTCACCCCAAAATCCCAAATTTTCACCCCGAACCCCCCATCCTCGCCCCCAAAATCCCAAAATCTCATCCCAAAATCCCAAATTCTCACCCCAAACCTCTGTCCCACAGCCCAAAAATCCCCCATTTTCACCCCCAAAAATCCCAAAATTTCACCCCAAATCACCCAGATTTACACCTCAAAATCCCAGATTCTCACCCCAAAATCCCAAATTTTCACCCCGAACCCCCCATCCTCGCCCCAAAATACCCAAAATCCCACAGATTTACACCCCCAAAATCCCGAATTTTCACCTCGAGCCCCCACCCACACCCCACAATCCCCATCCTCACCCCAAAATCACTGTCCCACACCCCCAAAAATCCCAAATTTTCACCCCAAAATCCCGAATTTTCACCCCAAAATCCCAGATTCTCACCCCCAAAATCCCAAATTTTCACCCCGAACCCCCCATCCTCGCCCCCAAAATCCCAAAATCTCACCCCAAAATCCCAAATTCTCACCCCAAAATCCCAAATTCCCCCCCCCACCCTCCCTCCCGCCCCCCCCCGCGCTCCCCCACCCGCGGCACGCGTGCATCCCCCTGCCCCTCCCCCTCCCTCCCCCTCCCCCTCCCCCTCCCTCCCTCCCCTCGCCCCCTCCCCCGCCCCGCCCCCTCCCTCTCTCCATGGAGCCTCCGGAGCTCCGTGGCCATTCCCGGCGCCCTTGGGGGGCCACCAAAACAAAAAAACCAAAAACCCAAACCCCCCCAAAAAAAACCCAAAAACCCCAAAATCCTAAAACCCCTCCCCCAAAAATAAGCGGGGCCGGGAGAGGGGGAGGGTAGCCGCCCCCGCCGCCCCCGGGAGCGCCGGGGCCGCCATGGGAGCCCCGCTCGGCGGCGCGGGACGGGAGATGCGGGTCCTGCTCCTGTGCCTGCTCGGGGTCGCCGGGAGCCGCGGGCAAGGTGGGCGAGGGGCGAGCGCGGGGGGCGGGGGGTTTGGGGGTTTTGGGGGTTTTGGGGGATTTTTGGGGATTTTTGGGGATTTTTGGGGGATTTTTGGGGGATTTTTTGGGGATTTTTTGGGGATTTTTTGGGGATTTTTGGGGGGATTTTTGGGGCTCGCGGTGAAGGCGGCGATCGCAACTCGGCGGGATCCGCTCCAGGTCCCGCCCGGTCCCGGAGGGTGAGCGGGGTTCGGGGGGTTCGGGGGGGTTCGGGTCGGTACCGGGGGATTCGGGTCAGCTACCGAGAGCGGTTCTGTGGATGTTTGTGTCGGTACCGGAGGGATGTTCTGGTTCTGGAGGGGAGTTTGTGTCGGTACCGGGGGGTTGGGTCGGTACCGGGAGCGGTTCTGGGGGGGCTCGTGTCGGTACCGGGGGTTTATGTCGGTAGCGGGAGCGGTTCTGGTTCCGGGGGGGTTCGGGAGATTTTGTGTCGGTACCGGGGGGTTCGGGTCGGTACCGGGGAGCGGTTCTGTGGATGTTTGTGTCGGTACCGGAGGGATGTTCTGGTTCTGGGAGCGGGGTTCTGGGAGATGTTTGTGTCGGTACCGGGGTGTTGGGTCGGTACCGGGAGCGGTTCTGTGGATGTTTGTGTCGGTACCGGAGGGATGTTCTGGTTCCGGGGGAGCGGTTCTGAGGGTGTTTGTGTCGGTACCCGGGGGGGGTTCTGGCGGAACTTTGTGACGGTACCGTGGGGTGTTCGTGTCGGTACCGGGGAGATGTTCTGGCTCTGGAGGGGGGTTCTGGGGATGTTTGTGTCGGTACCGGGAGCGGTTCTGGTTCCAGGGGGGGTTCGGGGGATCTGTGTCGGTACCGGGGGGATCTGTGTCGGTACCGGGGGGATGTTCTGGTTCTGGGGGGTTTGTGTCGGTACCGGGGGGATTGTACCGGTATAGGAGCGGTTCTGGTTCTGGAGTGGGGTTCGGGACGTGTTTGTGTCGGTACCGGGGGAGGTTCTGATTCTGGGGGGTTTGTGTCGGTACCGGGGGGAATGTTCTGGTTCTGGAGGGGGGTTCGGGGGATTTGTGACGGTACCGGGGGTTTATGTCGGTAGCGGGAGCGGTTCTGGTTCCAGGGGGGTTCTGGTTCTGTTTGTGCTCTGGTACCGCGGGGGATGTTTGTCGTACCCGGCTAGTCGGTACGGGAGCGATTCTGGTTCTGGGAGGTTCTGGGGATGTTTGTGTCGGTACCGGGGAGCGGTTCTGGTTCTCGGGGCGGTTCTGGTTCTGTTTGTGTCGGTACCGGGGGAGTTCTGGGGGTGTTCATTTCGGTACTGGGGGGTTCGGGTTTGTGTCGGTACCGGGGGGATTCGGCAGGATTTGTGTCGGTACCGGGGGGTTTGGGTCGGCACCGGAGCGGTTCTGGTTCTGGTTCTAGGGGGGACTTGTGTCGGTACCGGCACGGTTCTGGTTCTGGGGGAGTTCTGGGGTTGTTTATGACAGTACCGGGAACGGTTCCGGTTCTGGTTCTGGTTCTGGTTCTGGTTCTGGTTCTGGTTGTGTCGGTACCGGGGATTCTGGTTCTGGGGGTGTTTGTGTCGGTACCGCGAGCGGTTCTGGTTCCGTCGGTACCGGGAGCGGTTCCGGTTCTGGTTCTGGTTATATCGGTACCGGGATTCTGGTTCTGGGGGAGTTCTGGTTCCGGTTGTGTCGGTACCGGGAGCGGTTCCGGTTCCGCTTCTGGTTCCGGTTCCGGTTGTGTCGGTACCGGGGAGTTCTGGTTTTGGTTCTGTTGTCGGTACCGGGAGCGGTTCCGGTTCCGATTCCGGTTCCGGTTGTGTCGGTACCGGGGAGTTCTGGTGGAATCTCAGCCACGGGCCCGGATTTTGGAGCCCTTGGGGTGGGTTCGTGTGCACTGACCCGATCCGGTACCGGGGGGTTCTGACGGGCCCGACCCGGTTCTCCCAAACCCTGGGATGGATCTCCCGGACCCCCCCGGTACCGGGGGGTTCTGATGGAATCCGAATCTGATTCTCCCGAATTTCGGGGATGGTTCTCGTGGTTTGCCCGAGCCGGTACCGGGGGGTTCTGACGGGACCGACCCGGTTCTCCCGGACCGACCCCCCCGGTCCCGGTCCCGTTGGACCCCCAGGGCGGGATCGCGATTTTGGGACCCCCCTCCCCCCGGCCCGGTTCGGGGGGGACCAAACGGAACCGGGGCAGGATGGGGGAGGGGCTGACCCGGCCGGGGGTTCCGTCCGTCCGTCCGTCCGTCCGCGGCGAGATCCCGACCCTGGAATTCCTTGGAAATTCCTTTTTCCCACTTTCCCCCCCAATTTTCCCATTTTTCCCATTTTTCCCTCCAATTTTCCCAATTTTCCCATTTTTCCCCCCAATTTTCCCAATTTTCCCATTTTTCCCACATTTTCCCCACATTTTTCCCGCCTTTCCCCCACATTTTCCCCACTTTTTTCCCATCTTTTTCCCAATTTTTTTCCACGTTTTTCCCACATTTCCCTCCCCCTTTTTTTTCCCTACCTTTTTTCCATCTTTTCCCCACATTTCCACAAATTTTTCCCACCTTTTTCCCCCACATTTCCCTCACATTTTTCCCACTTTTTTCCACCTTTTTTCCCCACATTTTTCCCCACATTTTCCCAACATTTTTTCCCACTTTTTCCCGCATTTTTTCCACTTATTTCCCCACCTTTTCCCACCCCCGACCCCCCCTTTTCCCAAAAACCCCCCAAAATCTTCTCCGTGCCCCCCCCGGAGGGAAACTGAGGCACGGGGAGCTGCTCTGCCAAGGACACGCTGAGAAAAAATCCAAAAAATTTTTGGGGAGAATCCCCCCAAAATCTCCCCAAACCCCTCGGTGGGGAGAGGAGGGAAATAGGGGGGCGTCCCTAATTATTTTTGGGAGTTTTTTGGGGTCCCTCTGCAGCCCCAAATCCAATCCGATTTTTAATTAAGGGGGCGGCGGCGCTGAGGAGCCGAGGGCAGAGAGGGGACGGAAAAAAAGGGAAAAAAGGGAAAAAGGGGAAAAATAAAAGGTAAAAATGGTCCAAACTTGGGGGGTTAAGGAACAAAAAATCGGTTTTGGGGTCGGGGGCAGGGACGGGACCCCCGGGGAGGGGAGAGGGGAGGGGGGCTCCAGTTTGGGGTCGGTGGATCCAGTTTGGGATGGGACTGTTCCAGTTTGGGATGGGCTGGATCCAGTTTGGGATGGGCTGGATCCAGTTTGGGATGGGACTGTTCCAGTTTGGGATCGATGGCTCCAGTTTGGGATAGGCCAGTCCCAGTTTGGGATGGGTTGGATCCAGTTTGGGGTCGGTGGATCCAGTTTGGGATCAACTGTTCCAGTTTGGGATCAACAGCTCCGGTTTGGGATGGGACAATCCCAGTTTGGGGTCGGTGGCTCCAGTTTAGGATTGGTGGCTCCAGTTTGGGATGGGCTGGATCCAGTTTGGGATGGGCTGGATCCAGTTTGGGATGGATGGATCTGGTTTGGGATCAATGACTCTGGTTTAGGGTCAATGACTCCAGTTTGGGATCAACAGTTCCAGTTTGGGATGGGATGGGATGGGATGGGATGGGATGGGATGGGATGGGATGGGATGGGATGGGATGGGATGGGGATGGGGATGGGGATGGGGATGGGGATGGGATGGATCCAGTTTGGGATGGGCTGGATCCAGTTTGGGATCAAGTGCTCCAGTTTGGGATTGATGGCTCCAGTTTGGGGTCAGTGGCTCCAGTTTGGGATGGGACAATCCCAGTTTGGGATTGGTGACTCCAGTTTGGGATGGGATGGATCCGGTTTAGGATCGATGACTCCAGGTTGGGATTGATGGCTCTGGTTTGGGATGGGGCTGTTCCAGTTTGGGATGACACAGTTCCAGTTTGGGATAGGTCAGTCCCAGTTTGGGATTGGTGGCTCCAGTTTGGGGTCGATGGCTCCAATTTGGAATGGGACAGTCCCAGTTTGGGATCGGTGGCTCCAGTTTGGGATGGGACAATCCCAGTTTGGGGTCGGTGGATCCAGTTTAGGATTGGTGGCTCCAGTTTGGGATGGGACAATCCCAGTTTTGGATGGGACAATCCCAGTTTGGGATCGGTGGCTCCAGTTTGGGATGGGACAATCCCAGTTCAGGATGGGACGACTCTACAAAACTCATTTTTTTCTGTTAAACTCTGGATTTTGCTGAAAATTTTGTTCATTTTCCTGGAAATTTTCCTTTTCCCCGGGAATTTTGGGGTTTGTGTCCCGGGGGTGGGGCAGCTCTTTCTCTCTCTGGGGTTTTTATTTTTGATTTTTTGATTATTTTATTTTATTTTATTTTATTTTATTTTATTTTATTTTATTTTATTTTATTTTATTTTATTTTATTTTATTTCATTTTATTTTATTTTATTTTTCCCCACCTTTTCCTCTTTCCTCTCCCTCAGATGGATCCCATGGGGTTTGGGATCTTGTGGGATTTGGGATCCTGGAGGATTTTGGGTGATTTGAGTAATTTCTGGTGATTTTATATAATTTTTCTTGATTTTATATAATTTTGGGTGATTTTGTGGTGATTTTAGGTGAATTTTGGGGTGATTTTGGGTGATTTTAGACGATTTTGGGTGGTTTAGGAGATTTTTTTGTGATTTTGAGTGATTTTGAGTGATTTTGGGTAATTTTAGATAATTTTGGAGTGCGTTTAGATGATTTTCGTTATTTGGGGATGATTTTGAGGTAATTTGGGATGATTTTGGGGTGATTTTTGGTGATTTTGGGTGGAAAACACCAAACCCTGGAACCTTCTCCTCATTCCCATCGCCCTTTTTGTCCCTGGGGTGAGCTCTGTCCCAGCTCATTAATTTATTCGTTTATTATAATTTATTAATCTCTTAATTTAATAATCTATTAATCTAATCATTTAATCCCTCCCCAGTTTTAATTCGGGATTAATTTAATCCCGCCCCCCACTCTGGGCTAAATCCCACCTGGACAAATCCTGGGAATGCCCAGTTTGGGTTTGGCTCCTTCCCGAGGGAATTTTCGGGAATTATCACCGGGAATTTTCGGGAATTATCGGGAATTATCACCGGGAATTATCGGGAATTATCATCGGGAATTATCACCGGGAATTATCGGGAATTATCACCGGGAATTTTCGGGAATAATCACCGGGAATTATCGGGAATTATCGGGAATTATCACCGGGAATTATCACCGGGAATTATCATCGGGAATTATCGGGAATTATCACCGGAATTATCGGGAATAATCACCGGGAATTATCGGGAATTATCGGGAATTATCACCAGGAATTTTCGGGAATTTTCGGGAATTTTCGGGAATTATCGGGAATTATCGGGAATTATCGGGAATTATCACCGGGAATTATCACCGGGAATTATCACCGGGAATTATCACCGGGAATTATCGGGAATTATTATCGGGAATTATTGGGAATTATCGGGAATTATCGGGAATTATCGGGAATTATTATCGGGAATAATCACCGGGAATTATCGGGAATTATCACCAGGAATTAACGGGAATTATCGGGAATTATCGGGAATTATCGGGAATAATCACCGAGAATTATCGGGAATTATCACCAGGAATTAACGGGAATTATTGGGAATTATGGGGAATTATCGGGAATTATTTAATTGCTCGAGGTTTAATCATCGCAGCCTCGCCGCGCTCCCCTCTCCAGCCTCCTCTTGGGTTCATTATCTGTTAATTAATCGCGCTCAGCCGCTAATTGCGGCTCGCGGCTCGTTTGCATAACGCGGGAAAGGGGGGAGGGGACGGAGGGGGCGGGTTTGGGATCGGGGGTCTCGGATTTGGGATTTGGGATCGAGGATCAGGGACCTGAGATTTGGGATCGGGGATTTGGGATCGGGGATTTGGGATCGGGGATCTCGGATTTGGGATTTGGGATCGGGGGTTTGGGATTTGGGATCTCAGATTTGGGATTTGGGATCGAGGATCAGGGATCTGAGATTTGGGATCGGGGATTTGGAATCTGAGATCTCCAATTTTGGATTTGGGATCGGGGATCTCGGATTTGGGATCGGGGATCTCGGATTTGGGATCTGGGATCTCAGATTTGAGATTTGGGATCGGGGATTTGGGATCTCAGATTTGTGAATCTGGGATCTCAGATTTGGGATCAGGGATCTCGGATTTGGGATTTGGGATCGAGGATCAGGGACCTGAGATTTGGGATCGGGGATTTGGGATCTGGGATCTCCGATTTGGGATTTGAGATTTGGGATTTGGGATCGGGGATTTGGGATCTGGGATCTCCGATTTGGGATTTGAGATTTGGGATTTGGAATCGGGAATTTGGGATCTGAGATTTGGGATCTGGGATTTGGAATCTGGGATCTCCAATTTTGGATTTGGGATCTGGGATCTCAGATTTGGGATTTGGGATCGGGAATTTGGGATCTGAAATTTGGGATCTGGGATTTGGAATCTGGGATCTCCGATTTGGGATTTGGGATCTGGGATCTCAGATTTGGGATCTGAAATTTGGGATCTGGGATTTGGGATCTCAGATTTCTGAATCTGGGATCTCAGATTTGGGATCGGGGATTTGGGATCAAGGATTTGGGATCTGGGATCTCAGATTTGAGATTTGGGATCGGGAATTTGGTATTTGGGATTTGGGATTGGGGATTTGGGAATTTGGGAATCTGGGATTTGGGCTCAGGGATCTCAGATATGGGATCGGGGATTTGGGATCTGAGGTCTCCTGTTTTGGTTTGGGGATCTCAAATTTCAGATTTGGGGTTTGGGATTTGGGAATTTGGGAATCTGGAATTGAGGATCTAAAATTTCGGATTTGGGATTTGGGATCAGGGGTCAGGGATAGGGGATCTGAGATTTAGGATTTGGGATCGGGGATTTGGGATCTGAGGTCTCCGATTTTGGTTTGGGGATCTCAAATTTCAGATTTGGGGTTTGGGATTTGGGAATTTGGGAATCTGGAATTGAGGATCTAAAATTTCGGATTTGGGATTTGGGATCAGGGGTCAGGGATAGGGGATCTGAGATTTAGGATTTGGAATCTCAGATTTGGGATCTGAGGTCTCCGAATTTGGATTGGGGATCTCAGATTTTGGATTTGGGATCTGAGACTGAGGAATTTGGGATCTCAGATTCGGGATTTGGGATCTGGAATTGAGGATCTCAAATTTTGGATTTGGGATCTCAAATTTGGGATTTGGGATCGGGGATTTGGGATCTGAGGTCTCCAATTTTGGGTTTGGGATCTCAAATTTTGGATCTGGGATTTGGGAATCTGGGATTTGGGATCAGGGATCACAGATTTGGGATTTGGGATCTGACATCTGGGATTTGGGGTCTGGAATTGAGGATCTCAAATTTCGGATTTGGGATCAGGGGTCAGGGATATGGGATCTGAGATTTTGGATTTGGGATCGGGGATTGGGGATCTGAGGTCTCCGAATTTGGATTGGGGAACTCAAATTTTGGATTTGGGATTTGGGATCTGAGATCTGAGGTCTCTTATTTAGGATTGGGGATCTCACATTTCAGATTTGGGGTCTGAGGTTTGGGATTTGGGGTCTGGAATTGAGGATCTCAAATTTCGGATTTGGGAATCTGAGATTTGGGATCAGGGATCTCCGATTTGGGATTTGGAATTTTTGGGATTTGGGATTTCCAAGGTGCATCCAGAGGTTCCCTCCTGTCCCTGCCCCCCTAAAAATGACACCGGGGATGGGGGGAAGGAGGGGATTTGAGCAACCAAAAAAAGGGAAAAGGGGAAAAAAGGGAAAAAAGGGGGGGGAAGAAAGGACGAAAAAAAGGGGAATAAAAGGGAAAAAAAGGGGGGAAAAAAAAGGGAAAAAAGGGGGAGGGAAAGGGGGGAAATAGGTGAAAAAAGGGGAAAAAAAGGGAAAAAAAGGGAAAAAAAGGAGGGAAAAAAGGAGGGGAAAAGGGGGAAAAAAGGGGAAAAAAAAGGGAAAAAAGGGGAAAAGGGAAAAGCCTGTGCTCCGGGCTGGCGGCGTTGCCGTGGCAACGGGCGGATTATGATCCAAATGGAAATGAAAATCAAGGGGGGGTTGGGTGGGGATTGGAGGAGGAGGAGGAGGGGGAAGAAAAATCAACTTTTATTTCCCGGCGTTGCCATGGCAACGGGAGGGGGGAAATTTCATTTTTTAATTTTTCTTTTTTTTTAATTTTTAAAATTTTTTTTAGATTTTTTTTTAATTTTTTTTTTTAATTAATGGATGGGATTTGGGGATGAGGAGCAGCGGGATGAAAATCCAAATTCTTGGGAGGTGCAGGAATAAAAACTCCACGTGGGTTTTTTCCCAAATTCTGCTTTTTTTCCCCCATTTTTCCAGCTGGGTTTTTACTTAAATTCCATTTTTTCCCCCCTTTAACCAAGTGGGTTTTTTTCCAAAATCCAAGTTTTCCACACAAATCCAACTTTTCACCCCCAAAATCCAAGTTTTTCAACCCCAAAATTCACATTTTTTCCCCAAAAATCCACATTTTACGTGAATTTTTCCTTAAATTCCACTTTTTCCTGCTTTAACCCAGTGAGCTTTTCCCAAAATCCAAGTTTTCTCCCAAAAATCCATTTTTATTCTCTTTCTCCATGTGAATTTTTCCCAAAATCCACGGTTTTTTCCCCCAAAATTCACTTTTTTTTCCTTCTTTATATGTGGATTTTTCCCAAATTCCCCCTTTTTCCCCCCTTTAACCCAGTGGATTTTTCCAAAAATTCATTTTGAGATGATTTTGGGTGATTTTTGGGCGATTTTGGGATTTTTAGATTTAAGGCAGGAATTGAATCCTTGAAAAAAAAACAGGGAAAAGGAGGCACGAAAATTCCGATTTTTTTTCCATAAAAATATTGAGATTTCCTCACAGGCCTGAAATTAAAAAAAAAAAAAAATCATGAAAAAAACCAGGAAAAAAAAATCAAAATTGATGAATTTGCCCCAAAAAAAAACTCGGTGGGGGTGGGGAGGAAAGGGTTAAAAATTTGGAGTTTGGGTTTTTGGTTTTTTTTTCGTCTTTCCAGAGGAGCCTGGGCAGGAAATTCCTGGAATTCCAGGAGTGTGGGATCATCGACCGCGGGGAAAGGGAGCGGGCGGGGGAGGGGCAGGGACGCCCAAAAAAAGCCCAAAAAGTTCCAAAAACTAAAAAAAAATCGTGAATGTGACCCCCGAAAAATCCGGGAGGGGCCCCCGAAAAATCGCAAAAAAATAATGAAAAAAATCTGAATATTCTCCCCCGAAAAATCCCAAAATCACCAAAAAAAGTCCTGAAGTTTCTCAACAAAAAATCCCAAAACCATCCCAAAAAAAACTTTTTAAAAATCGTGGGTATCCTCCCCAAAATATCCTGAAACCACCCAAAAGAATCCCCCAAAAAATCGTGAATATCCTCTCCAAAAAATCCCAAAAAAAAAAAAACCATCGTGGATGTTCCCCCAAAAAATCCGGGAGGGGCCCCCCGAAAAATCGCGAAAAAAAGAAAAAAATCTGAATATTCTCCCAAAAATATCCTGAAACAGCCAAAAAATCCCCCAAAAAATCTGAATATCCTCCCCAAAAAGTCCTGAAGTTTCTCGACAAAAATCCCAAAACTATCCCAAAAAAACCCAAAAAACCCAAAAAAACCAAAACCCAAAAAAATCCTGAATATTCCCCCCCAAAAATCCTGGAATGGCCCCCAAAAAATCACGAAACTACCCAAAAAAATAACGAAAAAATCTTGAATATTTCCTCTCCAAAAATCCTGAAACCACCCAAAAAATCCCCCCAAAAAATCTGAATATTTTCCCCAAAAAATCCCAAAATTAACCCAAAAAATCGTGAATGTTCCCCCCAAAAAATCCGGGAGGGGCCCCCGAAAAATCGCAAAAAAAAAAAAAGAAAAAAATCGTGAATATCCTCCCCAAAAATATCCTGAAACAGCCAAAAGAATCCAAAACTGCCCCAAAAAATCCCCCCGAAAATTCTGAATATCCTCCCCAAAAAATCCTGAAATTTCTCTGTAAAAAATCCCAAAACCACCCAAAAAACAAACAAAAAATAGTGAATATTCGCCCCAAAAAATCCCAAAAGCACCCCCAAAAATCCTGAATATTTCCCCCTAAAAATCCTGGAATGGCCCCCGAAAAATCCCGAATTTCCCCCCAAAAAACCCGAATTTCCTCCCCCAAAAAAATCCCTAAATCCCTCCAAAAATGCTCTAAAAATATCCCGAATTCCCCCCCCAAAAAAATCTCAAAAAGTCCCAAAAAAATCCCAAAACCACCCCCAAAAAAAACCCCCAAAAATCGTGGAATATCCCCCCCAAAAAATCCTGAAATCACCCAAAAATATCCCCCCCAAAAATCCCGAATTTCCCCCAAAAAATCCCAAATTTCCCCCAAAAAATATCCCTGAATTTCACCTAAAAATATCCCCGAATTTCCCCCAAAAAATCTCAAATAATCTCCCTAAAAAATCCCAAAACCCCCCTAAAAATATCCCCGAATTCCCCCCCAAAAAAAATCTCAAAAAGTCCCAAAAAATCCCAAAACCCCCCAAAAATCCCAAATTTCCCCCCAAAAAATCCAGAATTCCCCCAAAAAAATCCCAAATTTCCCCCCAAAAATATCCCGAATTCCCCCCCGAATCCCCCCCAAAAAATCGGAGCTGAACCCCCCAAAAACCGGGCCTGAACCCCCCAAAATCAGGAGCTGAACCCCCAAATCTCCCCCCAAAAATCGGAGCTGAGCCCCCAGTTTGAGCCCCAAGAGGCTCCAGGGATCCCCCCAAAATCAGAGCCCCCAAATCCTGCCCTGACCCCCCAAAATCCGCCCCAGACCCCCCAAAAACACAGATCTGACCCCCCAAAATCAGGATCTGAGCCCCCCAAAAATCCCCCCCAAAATCAGGAGCTCACTCCCCCAATTTGAGCCCCCAAAGGCTCCAGGGACCCCCCAAAATCAGGATCCCCAAATTCTGCCCTGACCCCCCCAAAACTGCCCTGACCCCCCCAAAAAACCGGACCTGACCCCCCCAAAAACCACCCTGAGCCCCCCAAAAATCAGGACCTGACTCCCCAAATTGAGCCCCCAGAGGCTCCAGGGACCCCCCCAAAATCAGGATCCCCAAAATTCCCCAGACCTGACCCCCCAAAATCGAGCCTCAGACCCCCAAAAACCCTCAGGACCTGAACCCCCCAAAATCAGAATCCGACCCCCCCGATTTGAGCCCCCTAAAGGCTCCAGGGACCCCCCAAAATCAGGATCCCCCAAAACCCCGAACTTGACCCCCCAAAAACTGCCCCAGACCCCCCAAAAAACCGCCCTGACCCCCCAAAAACCACCCTGAGCCCCCAAAACTGCCCTGACCCCCCAAATCCCCCCAAAATCAGGACCTGACTCCCCAATTTGAGGCTCCTGGGACCCCTCCCCCAATCAGGACCCCCCAAAATCCCCCCCCAGGCCCCCCCCAAATCTCGCCCCTCCCCCCCCGTTCTTCCCTCTCGCTCCTCTCGGAGTTTCTGCCCTTGATTGGCTCGGCTTTAATTAATTTGTGCAGGAACAATGACTAATTAAGACTTTTGTGCGCTTCAAGGGAGGGGAAAAAAATAAATAAAAATCCCGAATTTAATGAGGGAAAAAAAAAGAAAAAAAGGGAGAAAAAAATAAAAATAAAAATAAAAAAAGCGCTGGCATCGTTCTCCCCCTCCCCCCACCCCGGAGCTGCGGCCTCGTTAGGAGATGTTTTAATTAATGGGGTTAATTAATGGGGTTAATTAATGCGCGGGGGGTGGGCGGAGTCCTGAGGGGGGAGGGGAGTGCCTCAGTTTCCCTTTGGGAATTCGGTGTCCGAGGAATTTCGGTGTCACCAGGGCCAGGGGACACTGCAGTGTCACCAACCCTGTGCCACCCCCGTGGGGACACCCCTTTGTCCCCAAATCCAGTGCCACCACCATGGGGACATCCCTTTGTCCCCAAATCCCGGTGCCACCCCTGTGGGGACATCCCCAAAGTCACCAACCCGCTGCCACCACCATGGGGACACTCCTGTGGTCCCAAATCATCCCAGTGCCACCCCCATGGGGACATCCCCAAAGTCACCAAGGGACTGGGGACATCCCCAAAGTCATCAACCCGGTGTCACCACCATGGGGACATCCCTTTGTCCCCAAATCCTGGTGCCACCCCTGTGGGGACATCCTTAAAGTCACCAATCCCCAAATTCTGGTGCCACCAAGGGACTGGGGACATCCCCAAAGTCACCAACCCAGTGCCACCAGTCTGGGGACATCCCTTTGGCCCCAAATCCCGGTGCCACCCCCGTGGGGACACCCCCAAAGTCACCAACTCCAAATTTCAGTGCCACCAAGGGATTGGGGACATCCCCAAAGTCACCAACCCGGTGCCACCAGCCTGGGGACACCCCTAAAGTCACCAACCCCCAAATCCCGGTGCCACCAAGGGATTGGGGACATCCCTGTGGCCACCAACCCCAGAGTCACCAGTGTGGGGACATCCCAGTGCCACTAAGGGATTGGGGACATCCCTAAAGTCACCAACCCGGTGCCACCATGGGGACATCCCTTTGTCCCCAGTCTCAGTGTCACCAGCTTGGGGACATCTCTTTGTCCCCAAATCATCCCGGTGTCACCAGCCTGGAGACATCCCCAAAGTCACCAACCCCCAAATCCCGGTGCCACCAAGGGATTGGGGACACCCCTAAAGTCCCCAACCCGGTGCCACCAAGGGATTGGGGACACTCCTGTGGCCACACCCCCGCCCAGGTGACCCCGGAGGGACGCGGGGACCCCGCTGGGGGAGGGGCGGCGGCGCGGGGGGAGGGGCGGCGGTTTCGCTCGTTTGTTTTTCCGATTTCGCCTCTTTCAAAACTGGAAAGAACCGGAGCGTCCCTGCCCCGGGAGCTGCGGGGGGGGCGGGCCGGGAGTGGCCTTTGTCACCCCCGAGTCACTCAGTGTCACCCCGTGTCACCTCAGTGTCACCCCGTGTCCCCAGGGCTGTGGGAAACCCCCGGGACTCTCCTCGGGCGGATTTTGGGGGCTCTGGTGCTCCCCCCATTCCGGGTTTTGCCTCCGTGTCACAGCTGTGGGGACAAAGTGACGTCGGGATGGGGACAGGGACAGGGACAGGGACGGGGACAGGGACAGGGAGAGGGACGGGGACAGGGACAGGGACAGAATTGGGGACAGGGACAGCATAGGAATGGGGACAGGGACAGGGATGGGGACACAGGGACACCAAAGATGGTGGCATTGCAGGAATGGGGGACAGGGACAGGACTGGGGACAGGGACAGGGACAGGGACAGGGACAGGGACAGGATGGGAATGGAGACAGGGATAGAATTGGGGACAGGGACAGGGACAGAGTGACATTGGGATGGGGACAGGGATGGAGACAGGGACAGAATTTGGGACAGTGACAGGGACGGGGACAGGGACAGGGACAAAGGGACACTGGGGAGGTTGAGGTGGCCAAGATGGGGACAGGGACAGAGACAGGATTTGGGACAGGGATGGGGACAAAATGCCATCGGGATGGGGACAGGACTGGGGACAGGGATGGGACAGGGACAAGTGGCCACTGAGAAGTCTGGGGTGGCAGAGATGGGGACAGGGACAGGGCTGGGGACACGGGGACATCGAGGATGGTGGCGTGGCAGGAGTGGGGGAACAGGGATGGGGACAAGGACAGGGATGGGGACAAAGTGACATTGGGACAGGGATTGGGGACAGGGACACGGGGACAAGTGACCACTGAGAAGTCCGGGGTGGCAGGGATGGGACAGAAATGAGTACAGGGACACGGACAGGGACAGAATTGGGGACAGGGACACTGGGGAGGTCGGGATGGCCAGGATGGGGACAGGGACAGGGATGGGGACAAAGTGACATCGGGACAGGGATGAGGACAAGGACAGGATTGGGGACAGGGACAGGATTGGGGATAAGGACAGTGACAGGGACAGGGGACAAGGACAGGGACAGGGATGAGGGCAAAGTGACATTGGGACAGGGACGGGGACAAGTGGCCTTTGAGGATGGTGGCACAATGGGACTGGGGACAGGGACAGGGATGGGGACACAGGGACAGGGACAAGGACAGGATTTGGGACAGGGACAGGGACAGGGACAGGATTGGGAACAGGGGACAAGGACAGGGATGGGGACACAGGGACACCAAAGGTGGCAGCATGGCAGGAATTGGGGACAGGGACAGGGACAAGGGACAAGGACAGGATTTGGGGACAGGGACAGGGACAGGGACAGGGACAGGGACAGGGACAGGACAGGGACAGGGACAGGGACAGGGACAGGGACAGGATTGGGGACAGGGACAAGGACAAGGCCACCACTCCTCGGGGACATCGCCCCTTCCCCACCCAGCCCCGGGATTCAATTAACGAGGAATTAAGGGCTGGGAATTTTAATTAATGCGGGATTAGGGGGGCGGCGGCTGGGGCCGAACGGGGCCGGGGGTTGGGTTGGGGGGTGACAAAAAGGGACAAAAATGACATCGGGACACCCGGCTGGGAAATCCCCGAAATTCCCGGGAATTCCAGAGATGGATCCTGGAAAGAGAGGGGGGAAAAGGGGGAAAAAATGGGAAAAAGGGGGAAAAAAGAGGGAAAAGGGGGGGAAGGGGAAAAAAGGTGGAAAAAAAAGGCGGGGAAGGGGGAAAAAGGGGAAAGGAGGGGGAAAGGGGGAAAAAGGAAAAAAATTGGGGGTAAGGGAACAAAATAAAAAAAGGGGGAAAAAGGGAAAAAATCCTGGAATTCCGTGATCCCAAATCTCCCCCATTCCCCGGAGCTGCTCCGGGTTTTCCAGGGTCAGGGAAAAGGGAAGAAAGCGGGAAAGGAGCAGCGGGAGCTGCTAAATCCCGGGAATTCGGGTTTTTGGGAAGCGGGGTGCGATGTGGGCATCCCGAAATTCAGGAGCGCCGGGAATTCTCGTTTCGGGGGTGGCTTCGTGTCCCCTCCCCTCGCCCGGAGCCGCGGCCGGGCTGGAGCTGAAAGTCCCAAATTCCTGGATCCCAAAATAGTTTTTGGCGGCGGGAGGAGAGGCGGGGGGAGGGGGGATGTGCCAGGACTCATCTCGTCTGGAATTCCCGGCGGGTGGGAGGCGGAATTCCCGGGAAAAAGGGGATGGAAATCCCGGGAAAATGGGAATGAAATTCTTGGGGAAATGAGGATTGGAATTATCAGGAAAATGGGGCTGGAATTCCCGGGAAAATGGGGATAGAAATCTCGGGAAAACGGGGATGGAAAACCCGGGAAAACGGGGATGGAATTCACGGGAAAACGGGGGTGAAATTCCTGGGAAAATGGGCCTGGAATTCCTGGGAAAACGGGGGTGAAATTCTTGGGGAAATGGAGATTTGAATTATCAGGAAAATGGGGCTGAATTCCTGGGAAAACGGGGCCGGAATTCCCGGGGAAACGTGGCTGGAATTCCTGGGGAAATGGGGGTGAAATTCCTGGGGAAATTGAGTTGGAATTCCCGCGAAAACGGGGTTGGAATTCTCAGGGAAATGGGATCCCACATCCCTGGTAAAACGGGATTGATCCGTGGAAAAATGGGATTGATCGCTGGTAGGATGGGAGGCGGAATTCCCGGGAAAACGGAGCTGGAATTATCAGGAAAATGGGGCTGGAATTCCTGAGGAAATGGGGCTGGAATTCCCGGGAAAATGGGGCTGGAATTCCTGGGAAATGGGGCTGGAATTCCGGGGAAATGGGGCTGGAATTCCCGGGAAAATGGGGCTGGAATTCCTGGGAAATGGGGCTGGAATTCCCGGGAAAATGGGGCTGGAATTCCGGGGAAATGGGATCCTGCATCCCTGGAAAAATCCCAAATCCCCATCAGGATGGAACCCCAAATTCCCATCGGGATGGGATCCCATAAATCCCATAAATCCCATCCCAAAAATCCCATCCCGTCCCATAAACTCCACCCCACAGATCCCACAAATCCCCCTCGGGGGCAGCCCCGGCCCCTCCCGCCTTTTCCTTTCCGCTCCAAGAAATCCAAATCCTCTTTTCTTTCCCGCAGAAAAGAGGAGGAGGGGAAAAAAAAAAACTACAAAAAAAACCAACCCAGGGAAAAGCTTTTTTTATTTTTTATTTATTTAAATTTTTTTTTTTAAGAACTCTCCTCCCTCCTCGCCTGTTTTCGGGGTTTATTTTTATAATTTTTTTTTCTTTCTGTAAAAATAGCAGCGAACAACTCGGGAGGAGAAAGGGTTTAAATTTAAATTTTAAAAAGTGAGGAGAGGAAAGGAGAGGAGGGAGAGAGAAAATAAGGAGGGGGAAAAGGGAAAAATGGGGGGAAAAGGGGAAAGGGGGAAAAACATGGAGTGAAAGGGGAAAAAAGGAGAAAACGGAAAAAAGGGAAAAGGGGAAAGGGAAATAAAGGAAAAAAGGGGAGGAAAGGCAGAAAAAAGGGGAAAATGAGGGGAAACGGGGGAAGAGAAAAAATGGGGGAAATTGGGGAGAAATTGGATAAAAGGGGAAAAGGGAAAAAATGGGGGAAAAAATTTTAAAAGGTGGGGAAAGGGCGGGGAAACACGAAAAAACTGGGAAAAAAAGAGGAAAAAAAGGGGTGGAGAGAGGAAAAAGAGGAAAAAACAGAGGAAAGGGAAAAAAGGGAAAAAAAGGGAAAAAGGAGAGAAAAATGAAAAAGCAGCAGAGCGGCAGCGCGGGGATTTGGCTCCATCTGAGAAGTGTCAGAGAGAATCCCGAGCGCGGCTTGAGCCGGTTTAACTGAGCCGGGTTTAACCGAGCCGGGTTTAACTGAGCCGGGTTAACTGAGCCGGGTTTAACTGAGCCGGTTTAACTGAGCCGAGTTTAACCGAGCCGGGTTAACCGAGCCGGGTTTAACTGAACCGGGTTTAACTGAACCGGGTTTAACCGAGCCGGGTTTAACTGAGCCGGGTTTACTGAGCTGAGTTTAACCGAGCCGGGTTTAACTGAGCCGGGTTTAACCGAGCCCGGAGCGGCCACGGGGCTTAACCTGAGCCCGGCCGGGAACGCGGGGGGACAGCACGGGGGGGGACAGGGGGGACAGGGGGGACTGGCACCGCCCGGTTTGGGGACACTGAGGGGACACCGAGGGACTGGCACTGCCCGGTTTGGGGACATTGGGGACACTGAGGGGACACTGTGAGACTGGCACTGCCCGGTTTGGGGACATTGGGGACACTGTGAGACTGGCACTGCCCGGTTTGGGGACATTTCCCGGGTTTGGGGACACGGGAGGACAGGGGGACATTGGGGGACACTGAGGACACTGTGAGACTGGCACTGCCAGGTTCGGGGACATTGGGGACACTGAGGGACTGGCACTGCCCGGTTTGGGGACATTTCCCGGGTTTGGGGACATTCCCGTGGGTAAATCCGGGGACACAGCCCGGTTTGGGGACACGGAGGGGACACTGAGAGATCCAGCAGAGTCCTGGCACTGCCCGATTTGGGGACATTTCCCTGATTTGGGGACACGGGAGGACGGGGGTGACACGGGGGGACACTGAGGGGACACTGAGGGGACACTGAGGGACTAGCACTGCCCGGTTTGGGGACACTGAGGACACTGTGAGACTGGCACTGCCCGGTTTGGGGACATTGGGGACACTGAGGGACTGGCACTGCCCGGTTTGGGGACATTTCCCGCGTTTGGGGACATTCCCGTGGATAAATCCGGGGACATTTCCCCGGTTTGGGGACACAGGGACGGACACCAGGGGACACTGAGACAATGTCCCGAGCTGGGCCCGTTTTCCCCTGGATTTTCCCCAAAATCCCAGAACCCCCAGGATTGGACACCCCCAGACCCCCGGGATTGGGGTACCAGAGATCCCCGGAAAAAAACACCCCCAAATCCATGGGATGGGGAATCCAGGAACCCCTGGCATAAAACACCCCAAATTTTTGGGATGGGACACCCCAGGATCCTCAGGATCCCTGGGATAGAACATCCCCAAATTTTTGGGATCAGACACCCCAGGATCCTCGGGATCCCCGCGATAAAACACCCCCAAATCCATGGGATGGGGAATCCAGGAATCCCTGGGATTGGACACCCCAAAATTTTTGGGATGGGGAATCCAGGAATTTCTGGCATAAAACACCCCAAATTTTTCGGATTGGACATCCCAGGATCCTCAGAATCCCTGGAATAACACATCCCCAAATTTTTGGGATCAGATACCCCAGGATCCTCAGGATCCAGGAATCCCTGGGATAGGACACCCCCAAATTTTTGGGATTGGACACCCCAGGATCCTCAGAATCCCCGGGATAAAACATCCCCAAATCAGGATCCCTGGGATCTCCGAGATAAAACACCCCCAAATTTTTGAGATCAGACACCCCAGAATCCTTAAGATCGGACACCCCCAAATTTTTGGGACGGGACACCCCAGGATCCCCGCGATAAAACACCCCCAAACCCACGGATCTCCCCCAAAATCCGGGGCCATCCCGGTGCCAGCTCGTTGCCCGTTTTCCCCAGGATTTTCCCCAAAATCTCGGTGCCCTCCTTGTGCCCGTTCCCCCTCCATCTCCCCAAAATCCCGGCGCCATCCCTGCTCCCATTTTCGCACGGATTTTCCCCAAATCCCGGTGCCACCCCCGCCCCATCCCTGTTCCCGTTTTTCCCTGGATTTCCCGCCCTGTCCCCGCGGTCCCCCCGCCTGTCGCGGTTCCCTCCCCCCCTTTCCCGGCCCTTTTTTCCCTCTTTGATCTTTTTTAATTTATTTCTTTTTCATTCCCGGCTTTTTCCCGCTCTCCATCCCCCGCTCCCTCCTTCATCTTCCCCCAAAATTTCCCACATCTCCCCTCCCCCCCCGCGCGTGGGTGGCACTGGGGACACCCCGGGGTGGCCCCGGAGCGGCGGCTGTCCCCAAAATCCGCGAGGGGGAACACGAGGGTGGAGGGGCCACGGGATCCCGGGGGTCCTGGGATGTCCTGTCCCAAAAATTTTGGGGTGTCCCATCCTAAGGATCCTGGGGTGTCCAATCCCAAAAATTTTGGGGTGTTTTATCCCAGAGATTCCTGGGGTTCCTGATTTGGGGGTGTCCTATCCCAGGGATCTTGAGAATCCTGGGGTGTCCCATCCCAAAAATTTGGGGGTGTCCCATCTTAAAGATCTTGGGGTGTCGGATCCCAAAAATTTGGGGGTGTTCTATTCCAGGGATTCCTGGATTCCCCATCCCATGGATTTGGGGGATCCCGGGGTTCCTCATTTGGGGATGTTTTATCCCAGGGATCCTGAGGATCCTGGGGTGTCCCATCCCAAAAATTTGGGGGTGTTTTATGGCGGGGACCCCTGGGTCCCCCATCCCGAGGATCCTGGGATATCAGGAGCAGAAGCTCACACCCGCACGCGCGGATTTTTTTTTGGGAGGGATTTTGGGACCCGCCGGGGGTTTTATTTTGGGGATCGAAGCCAGGGCGGGGCCGGGGTGGATTTCCCGGGGTTCGGGGGGAGAGCGGCGGGACGGGGGACCCCGAGACCCGTGACAGTTCCGTGCCAGTTCCGTGCCAGCCCCAGATCAAAATCCCGGGATTTGACCGGAGAAGCGGCCCCGGGGCGCGGCCCCGTCCCCAGCCCTCCCCCGCTCCTGTCCCCGGCGCGTCCCGCTCGATTCCCGCGGCGCGTGACGCCGGGAGCGGGGACACGGGACTGGGGACACGGCATCGAACCGGGACCGGGAGCGGGGACACTGGGATAGAACCGTAACGGGGACACGGGACTGGGGACACGGCATCGAACCGGGACCGGGAACGGGGACACTGGGATAGAACCGGGACCGGGACACCGGGACTGGGGACACAGGATCGAACCGGCACCGGGATTGGGGACACTGGGGTAGAACCGGGACCGGGACACCGGGACTGGGGACACGGCATCGAACCGGGACCGGGATCCCGGACCCTGGGATAGAACCGTAACGGGGACACGGCATCGAACCGGCACCGGGAACGGGGACACTGGGATAGAACTGTAACGGGGACACCGGGATTGGGGACACGGCATCGAACCGGCACCGGGAACGGGGACACTGGGATAGAACCGCGACCGGGACACGGGACTGGGGACATCGCGCATCGAACCGGCACCGAACTGACACCCGTAGGGATAGGGGACACGATTGGGGACACGGCACCGAGACCGGCACGGATCCCGGGGACACTGGGATAGAACCGTAACGGGGACACGGCATCGAACTGGGGACCGGATCGGGACTGGGGACAGACACTGGGACTAGGACGACTGAGACGGGGACACTAGGGATCAGAACCGAGGGACTGGGGACACTGGGATAGAACCAGCACCGGGACACCAGGGATTGGGGACACGGCATCGAACCCGGGATCAGAACGGGGACACTGGGATAGAACCGTAACGGGGACACCGGGACTGGGACTGGGGATAGAACCGGGGACAGGGACACGGGATAGAACTGACCGGTAGTGGGGACACTGGAACTGGGGACGCTGGAATCGAACTGGGATCAGGACACTGGGACCAAACCAGGACTGGGACTGGGGGCACCGGGAATCTTGGGGTAATCTCAGGGCGATCCCAGGAGGATCCCGGGGGATCTCAGGTGATCCCAGTTGATCCAAATTGATCCCAGTCTCTCCCAGTCTGTCCCAGTCGCTCCCAGTCTCTCCCAGCCGGTCCCAGTCTCTCCCAGTCGCTCCCAGTCACTCCCAGTCTCTCCCAGTCTCTCCCAGTCACTCCCAGTCCATCCCAGGGGCTGGCGTGCGGGGCTGGGGCGCTGAGGCGAAGGGCGTGAGGGGGCCAGTCATGGGGGGGCTCGGGGGCTCTGGGGGCTCGGGGGGCCACTTGCCCTGGGGGGGCTCTGGGGGGCTAGGGGGGCTCTGGGGGGCTCGGGGGGGCTCGGGGGGCGCTCGGGGGGCGCAGCTGGCCGCTGGCGCAGGGGCAGCAGCCGAGGTTCGCCGAGGAGCCCGAGGACCAGACGGTGGTGGCGGGGCAGAGGATCGTGCTGTCCTGCGTGGTGCTCAACTACTCGGGCATCGTGCAATGGACCAAGGACGGGCTGGCGCTGGGCATGGGGCAGGAGCCTCAAAGGTGCTGACCGGGGGCGCGGCACCCATGGGTGGGGAGTGGCACCCGGGGATGGGGAGTGACATCCAGGGCGCGGGGGTGGCTTTGGGGTGACGCCCAGGGGATGGGGGTGGCACCCATGGGGTGGGAGCCTCAAAGGTGCGGGACGGGGGACCCAGGAGTGGGGGTGGCACTCAGGGGACTGCAGTGGTTTTGGGTGGCACTCAGGGGATGGGGGGTGACACCCAGGGGATGGGGGTGGTACCCATGGGGCGAGGGTGACACCCATGGGGGCGGGGGTGGCTTTGGGGTGACACCCAGGGGACGGGGTGGCACCCATGGGGGTGGGAGCCTCAAAGGTGCGGGGGCGGGGGGGACCCTGGGATGGGGGGTGCCACTCAGGGGATTCGGGTGACACCCACGGGGGCGGGGTGGCTTTGGGGTGGCACCCAGGGGATGGGAGTGGCACCCAAGGGTGGGGGGTGGCACTCAGGGGATGAGGGTGGCACCCATGGGGGCGGGGGGACCCGGGGATGGGGGGTGGCACTCAGGGGATTCGGGTGACACCCACGGGGCAGGACCTCAAAGGTGCCCGGGGGGCGGGGGTGGCACCTGTGGGACAGGGGTGGCTTTGGGGTGACACCCACGGGGCAGGGGTGGCTTTGGGGTGACACCATGAGGGGACGGGTGGCTTTGGGGTGGCACCCATGTGACGCTGGTGCTGTCCCCAACACCTGGGCATGGGATTGGGGTGTCCCTGTGGAACTGGGGGTGTTTGGGGTGACCCCATTCCTGTTCCCAGCCTGGCCCCGGTACTGCACTGTGGGCACGGTGGGTTTTTGGAGTTTTGGGGTTTTTGGGGTGTTTGGGATGTTTGGGGTTTTTGGGGTGACCCCGTTCCTGCCCCCAGCCTGGCCCCGGTACCGCGTGGTGGGCGCGGTGGCTTTGGGGGTATTTGGGGTGACCCTGTGGGTTTTTGGGGTTTTTGTGGGTTTTGGGGGTGTTTGTGGTTTTTGGGGTGACCCCATGTGACCCCGTTGTCCTCCAACCTGGCCCCGGTACCGCGTGGTGGGGCGTGGTGGGTTTGGGGGTGTTTGGGGTGACCCTGTGGGTTTTTGGGGGTTTTGGGGTTTTTGGGATGTTTGGGGTTTTTGGGGTGACCCCATTCCTGCCCCCAGCCTGGCCTCGGCACCGCATGGTGGGCACGGTGGGTTTGGGGGTTTTGGGGGTTTTGGGGGGTTTGTGGTTTTTGGGGTTTTTGGGTTTTTGGGGTGTTTGGGGTTTTTGGGGTTTTTGGGGTGTTTGGGGTGTTTGTGGTTTTGGGGTTTTTGGGGTGTTTTGTGGTTTTTGGAGTGTTTGGGATGTTTGTGGTTTTTGGGTGACCCCGTGTGACCCCATTCCTGCCCCCAGCCTGGCCCCGGTACCGCGTGGTGGGCGCGGTGGGTTTTTGGGGTTTTTGGGGTTTTTGGGTGTTTGTGGTTTTTGGGGTTTTTGGGGTGTTTTGGGTGTTTGTGGTTTTTGGGGTTTTTGGGGTGTTTTGGGTGTTTGTGGTTTTTGGGGTGACCCCGTGTGACCCCGCTGTCCCCAGCCTGGCCCCGGTACCGCGTGGTGGGCGCGGCCGACTCGGGCCAGCACAACCTGGAGATCAGCCGCGCCGAGCTCTCCGATGACGCCGCCTACGAGTGCCAGGCCACCGAGGCCGCGCTGCGCTCGCGCCGCGCCCGGCTCACCGTGCTCAGTGAGGGCTGGCCCGTGTCACTGTGTCACTGTGTCCCCAATGTCACCAATGTCACCGTGTCACCGTGCTCAGTGAGGGCTGGCCCTGTGTCACTGTGTCCCCAATGTCACCAATGTCACCAATGTCACCGTGCTCAGTGAGGGCTGGCCCGTGTCCCCGTGTCCCCAATGTCACTGTGTCACCGTGTCACTGGAGTCCCCAATGTCACCAATGTCCCCAGTGTCACCGTGCTCAGTGAGGGCTGGCCCGTGTCCCCGTGTCCCCAATGTCACCGTGCTCAGTGAGGGACTGTCCCCGTGTCACTGTGTCCCCAATGTCACCAATGTCACCAATGTCACCGTGCTCAGTGAGGGCTGCCCCGTGCCACTGTGTCACTGTGTCCCCAATGTCACCAATGTCACCGTGTCACCGTGCTCAGTGAGGGCTGCCCCGTGCCACTGTGTCACTGTGTCCCCAATGTCACCAATGTCACGTGTCACCGTGCTCAGTGAGGGACTGTCCCCGTGTCACTGTGTCACTGTGTCCCCAATGTCACCAATGTCACCGTGTCACCGTGCTCAGTGAGGGACTGTCCCCGTGTCACTGTGTCACTGTGTCCCCAATGTCCCCAATGTCACCGGCTCACCGTGCTCAGTGAGGGCTGGCCCGTGTCCCCGTGTCCCCAATGTCACCAATGTCACCAATGTCACCAATGTCACCTGCTCAGTGAGGGCTGGCCCGTGCCACTGTGTCACTGTGTCCCCAATGTCATCAATGTCACTGTGTCCCCAATGTCACTGTGTCACCGTGCTCAGTGAGGGCTGGCCCCGTGTCACTGTGTCACTGTGTCACCAATGTCATCAATGTCACTGTGTCCCCAATGTCACCAATGTCACCGTGCTCAGTGAGGCTGTCCCGTGTCACTGTGTCACCAGTGTCACCAATGTCACCAGTGTCACTGTGTCCCCAATGTCACCAATGTCACCAATGTCACCATGCTCAGTGAGGGCTGGCCCGTGTCCCCGTGTCCCCAATGTCACCAATGTCACCAATGTCACCTGCTCAGTGAGGGCTGGCCCTGTGTCCCCGTGTCCCCAATGTCACCAATGTCACCAATGTCACCGTGCTCAGTGAGGGACTGTCCCCAATGTCACTGTGTCACTGTGTCCCCAATGTCATCAATGTCACCGTGCTCAGTGAGGGACTGTCCCTGTCCCCATGTCCCTGTGTCCCCAATGTCACTGTGCTCACTGAGGGCTGGCCCCAATGTCCCCGTGTCCCCCAATGTCCCCTGTGTGTCCCCAATCCCCAGTGTCCCTCACTGTCCCAAGTGTCCCTCAGTATCCCGGGTGTCCCCAATGTCCCCAATGTCCCAGTGTCACCGTGCTCAGTGAGGGTGGGCCTGTCCCCATGTCCCCCATGTCCCCCATGTCCCACAGTGTCCCACAGTGTCCCCAATGTCCCCCATGTCCCCAGTGTCCCCAGTGTCCCCAGTGTCCCCGTCCCTGAACCCCCAAATCACCGGCGGGGTTTTACAACGTGACCCAAACAGCCCAAGAAAATCCCGAATTCCCGCCCCTAAATCAGCCCCACTTCCCCCAGTTTCTCGGGGACCTGCCCTCAGGCGTGTCCCCGTGTCCCCCGCAGTCCCCCCCGAGGACCCCACGATCGACGGCGCCCCCGAGATCCTGCTGCGGGCGGGGACCCCCTACAACCTGACGTGCCGCGCGCGCAGCGCCAAGCCGGCCGCCAGCCTGGCCTGGTTCCGCGACGGGCAGCAGCAGGACGGCGCCGCCACCGCCACGGTACTGTCACAAAAATGTCACCCTGTCCCCAAAAATGTCACCCTGTCCCCAAAAATGTCACCCTGTCCTGTCCTGTCCTGTCCCCACCATCCCCTGGTTCCGCGACGGGCAGCAGCAGGACGGCGCCGCCACAGCCACGGTACTGTCACAAACTGTCCCCAAAAATGCCACCCTGTCCCCAAAAGTGTCACCCTGTCCTGTCCCCACCATCCCCTGGTTCTGTGAGGGGCAGCAGCAGGACGGCGCCGCCACAGCCACGGTACTGTCATAAAAACGTCACCAAAAATGTCACCCTGTCCCCAAAAATGTCACCCTGTCATCTGCCATCCACCCTGTCCTGTCCTGTCCTGTCCTGTCCCCACCATCCCCTGGTTCTGTGCTGGGCAGCAGGACGGTACTGCTGTCCCAAAAACTGTCCCCTCCTGGTGTCCCCAAAACTGTCCCCCTGTCCTGTCCCCAAAACTGCCACCTTGTCCCTAAAATTGACACCCTGTCCTCCACCTCTTCCTTGTACCCCCAAAATTGTGATGCTATCCCCTCCGGGTGTCCCCAACCCCGCTGGAGCTGTGCCCATGTGCCCCCTCTTGGTGTCCCCAACCCTGTCACCCCATCCCCGTGTCCCTTCCTGTGCTGTGGCAATCTGGCTGTCCCCAACCCTGTCCCCGTGTCCCTTCCCCTTTTGGTGTCTCCAATTCCACTGGAGCTGTCCCCATGTCCCCCCACTGTGCTGTTGCCATCCCCTCCAGGTGTCCCCAAGCCTGTCCCCGTGTCCCTTCCTGCGTTCTGGCTGTCCCCTCCTGGTGTCCCCAACTGCATCCCCGTGTCCCTTCCTGTGCTGTGGCAATCTGGCTGTCCCCAACCCTGTCCCCATGTCCCTCCCCGTGCTGTGGCCGTCCCCCCGGGTGTCCCCAATTCCACTGGAGCTGTCCCCGTGTCCCCCCCGTGCTGTTGCCATCCCCTCTGGGTGCCCCAACCCCATCCCTGTGTCCCTTCCTGTGCTGTGGCTGTCCCCTTTTGGTGTCCCCAAGCCTGTCCCCGTGTCCTTCCCTGCACTGTGGCCGTCCCTCTCGGGTGTCCCCGTGTCCCTTCCTGCGCTGTTGCCATCCCCTCTAGCTGTCCCCAACCCCATCCCGTGTCCCTCCCTGCACTGTGGCCGCGTCCCCCGGGTGTCCCCAGCCCTGTCCCCGTGTCCCTTCCTGCTGTGCCCGTCCCCCAGCTGTCCCTTAAGCCCATCCCATGTCCCTCCCTGCGCTGTGGCCGCGTCCCCCCGGGTGTCCCCAGCCCTGTCCCCATGTCCCTCCCGGCACTGTGCTGTCCTCCAGGTGTCCCCAGCCCTGTCCCCATGTCCCTCCCTGCGCTGTGGCAATCCAGCTGTCCCCAAGCCCATCCCATGTCCCTCCCTGCACTGTGCCGTCCCCCGGGTGTCCCAGCCCTGTCCCCGTCCCCAGGAGCTGCTGGCCGACGGCAAGCGCGAGAGCACCACCAGCCTGCTGCCCATCACGCCCTCCGAGCTGGACACCGGCCGCGTCTTCTCGTGCCGCAGCGCCAACGCGGCCGCGCCCGGCGGCAGAGAGACCTTCGTGCGCCTCAACGTGCACCGTGCGCGCACGGGGCGGGGACATGGGGACAGCGGGGACACGGGGACACAGGGGACAGCGGGGACATTGGGGACACGAGGGACACCGGGGACAGCGGGGACACAGGGGACACGGGGACATGGGGACACAGGGGACAGTGGGGACAACTTGAGGGACAGGGGCAGCGGGGACACAGGGGGACAGCGGGGACACAAAGGACAACAGCGGGGACAGCAGGGACACAGGGAACATTAGGGGACAGAGGGAGACAGCGAGACACGGGGACAGTGGGGACAGCGGGGGACATTGGGGGACAGCGGGGACACGGGGGACATGGGGACATGGGGACACGGGGACAGTGAGGGCAGGGGGGACAGCAGGGACACAGGGGACATGGGGACACAGGGACACAGGGGACAGTGGGGGCACGGGGACATGGGGACACAGGGGACAGCTGGGACACAGGGGACAGCGGGAACATGGGGACACAAAAGGACAGCAGGGACATTGGGGACATGGGGACACAGGGGACAGCGGGGACACGGGGGACGGGGACGGGGGGCAGCGAGGGGACGGGGGGCAGCGGGGACATTGAGGACCACGGGGACACGGGGACACAGGGACAGTGGGGACAGTGGGGGGCACTGAGCACAGAGGGGACAGGGGGGACACGGGGACAGCAGGGACACAGAGGACAGCAGGGACACAAGGGACATGGGGACACAGGGGGACAGCAGGGACACGGGGACACAAGGGACAGAGGGACAGTGGGGACAGCGGGAACATGGGGACAGCAGGGACACATGGGGACAGCGGGGACATTGAGGACACAGGGACATGGGGACAGCAGGGACACGGGGACACAAAGGACAGCGGGAACAGTGGGAACATGGGGACAGAGGGGACATGGGGACAGTGGGGGCACTGAGGACATGGGGACATGGGGATATGGGGACAACGGGGACATGGGGACACAGGGGACAGCAGGGACACTGGGGACATTAGGGATATTGGGGACATTGGTGATATTGGGACATTGGGGACACTCAGACATTGACGATATTGGGGACATTGGGGACATTGGGGACCGTGTGGGACATCGAGGACATTGGGGACGTAGAGGGGCGGGAGGGGCCAGTGGAGATGGGTGCGGGTTTGGGGGTTTTGGGGTTTTTTTTGGGAGGGGGGTGGGGGAGTTTTTGGGGTGCTCCAGATGAGTGTGGTGCATGAGGATGGGATTTGGTGGAGGGAGGAGGAGGAGGGAAGGGAGGAAGAAGAAGAGGAAGAGGAGGAGGAAAAGAAGGAGGAGGAGGATGAGGATGAGGAGATGGAGGATGAGGAGAAGGAGAAAGAGAAGGAGGAGGAAGAATAAAAAAAGAGGAAGAGGAGAAGAAGGAAGAGCAGGAGGATGAGGAAAAGCAGGAGGAGGAAGAGGAGGAGGAGGAGGAGGAGGAGGAGGAGGAGGAGGAGGGAGGAGGAGGCGGCAGGGCCGGGACTGGCGGCCAACAGCGCCCCCGGCGGCGGCTGCGGGAAGGGGCGGCCGCCAGCGCCTGGGGGAGGGGACGGGGGCGGGATTTGGGGACCAGATCCCATCCCAAATCCGGGGAGCGGGGTTTGGGGTCCCCACAAACACGGGGATGGGATTTGGTGTTCCTATAAGCAGAGGGATGGGATTTGGGGTCTCTATTAGCACAGGGATGGGGGATAACCCCACTGGAATGGGATTTGGGGCTCCTACAAATACAGGGATGGGATTTGGGGTCCCCACGAACACTGGGATGGGATTTGGGGTCCCCACAAACACAAGGATGGGATTTGGGGTCTCCACAAGCACAGGGATGGGGGATGACCCCACTGGGATGGGATTTGGGGTTCCTACAAGCACAGGAACAGGATTTGGGGTCCCCACAAGCCCAGGGCCGGGGGATTCCCCCCCCAGGGTTTTGGGGACAGCCCTCTGTCCCCCCGTGTCCCCCTGACCCGCGTGGCCCCGCCCCCACAGATCCCCCGACGGTGACTCTGTCCATCCAGCCCCAAACGGTGCAGGAGGGCGAGCGGGTCGTGTTCACCTGCCTGGCCACGGCCAACCCCGAGATCAGGGGCTACAGGTGAGCCCGGACTGGGATCGGGGTCGGGATTTCATTTGGGATCAGGATCGGGGTCGGGAATTGGGATCGGGATTGGGGTCGGGATTGGGACCGGGATTGGGGTCGGGATTGGGACCGGGATTGGGGTCGGGGTCGGGATTTCATTTGGATCAGGATCGGGGTCGGGATTTGAATCAGGATCGGGATTAGGAGTGGGGTTGGGATTGGGATTGGGACCGGGATTGGGATTTCATTGGGATCAGGATCAGGGTCGGGATTGGGATTCAAACTGGGATTTAGGATTGGGGTCAACTGGGATCCCTCAACATCTCAACCTTGGCTTTCTGTCCCCTTCCCAAAACCCTCCCTAAATGGGGATCAGGATTGGGATTTGGGGTCAGGATTGGGATTTAGGGTTGGGATTGGGATTTAGGATCAGGATCAGGGTTTAGGATGGGGACTGGGGTCCCATGGTGTCCCTGAATGTCCCCAACACGGCTCTGTGTCCCCTCCCCACAAGCCCCTGGAAATGGCGATCAGGATTGGGATTTCGGATGGGGATTTGGGATTTTGGATGGGGATTTGGGATTTAGGATTGGGATTTTGGATGGGGATTTGGGATTTAGGATTGGGATTTTGGATGGGGATTTGGGATTTTGGATGAGGATTTGGGATTTAAGATTGGGATTTTGGATCAGGATTGGGATTTCAGATCAGGATTGGGATTTAGGATTGGGATTTAAGATTGGGATTTCAGATGGGGATTGGTATTTAGGATTGAGATTTGGGATTTAGGATTGGGATTTAAGATTGGATTTCGGATTTAGGATTGGGATTTCGGATCAGGATTGGGATTTCGGATTTAGGATTGGGATTTCGGATGGGGATTGGGATTTCAGATCAGGATTGGGATTTAGGATTGGGATTGGGATTTAAGATTGGGATTTCAGATGGGGATTGGTATTTAGGATTGAGATTTGGGATTTAGGATTGGGATTTAAGATTGGATTTCAGATTTAGGATTGGGATTTCGGATCAGGATTGGGATTTCGGATTTAGGATTGGGATTTCGGATCAGGATTGGGATTTGGGATTGGGATTTAGGATTGGGATTCAGCCCCAGTGTCCCGCGTGTGCCAGGTGGGCCAAAGGGGGGGTGCTGATCGAGGAGGCCAAGGAGAACAGGTACGACACGCAGGTGGATTACACCTTCTTCACCGAGCCCGTGTCCTGCGAGGTGCACAACGACATCGGCAGCACCAACGTCAGCACCCTGGTGGACGTCCACTGTGAGTGACCCCAAAGCCCACCCCAAAAACCCCAAATTCCTGACCCCAAAAACCCCAAATCTCCAGCCCCAAAACCCCAAATCCCTGTCCCCAAAAACCCAAAATCCCTGTCCCCAAAAAACCCAAATCCCTGTCTCCAAAAGCCACAAATCCCTAGCCCCAAAACCCCAAAACTGACCCTAAAAACCCCAAATCTCCAGCCCCCTAAATCCCAAATCCCTGTCCCCAAAAACCCAAAATCCCTGTCTCCAAAAGCCACAAATCCCTAGCCACAAAACCCCAAAACGGACCCCAAAAACCCCAAATCCCCATCCCCCCAAAACCCCAAATCCCCATCCCCAAATCCACATTCTCAAAACCTCAAATCCCCATCCCCAAATGCCCATCCTCAAAAACCCCAAATACCCTTCCCCAAAACCCCATCCCCAAAACTCCGAATCTCCAGCCCCAAAACCCCAAATCCCCAAACCCCAAATCCCGTTTCCCCCCCAGTCGCCCCCCGGATCGTGGTGGACCCCAAACCCACGGTGACCGACATCGGCTCCGACGTCACCCTGACCTGTGTGTGGTCGGGGAATCCCCCCCTGACCCTCACCTGGACCAAAAAGGAATCCAACATGGTGGGACTGGGGTTGGGATTGGGATAATTGGGGTTGGGATTGGGTTTGGGGTTGGGATTTGGGATTTGGGGTTGGGATTCGGATTCAGATTGGGGTTGGGATTTGGATTTGGGATTTGGGTTTGGGATTCAGATTCAGATTTGGTTTGGGATTCGGATTGCGGTTGGGGTTGCAATTTGGATTGATGCTGGGATTCAGATTGGGGTTGGGATTGGGTTTGGGGTTGGGATTTGAGTTTGGGATTCAGATTCAGATTTGGTTTAGCATTTGGATTGGGATTGGGGTTGCAATTCAGATTGAGGTTGGGATTCAGATTGGGGTTGGGATTAGGTTTGAGATTCAGATTCAGATTGGGGTTAGGATTCGGATTTGGTTTGGGATTTAGGATTGGGATTCAGATTCAGATTGGGTTTGGGTTTGGGATTTGGGTTTGGGATTTAGGTTTGGGATTTGGATTGGGGTTGGGATTCAGATTCATATTGGGTTTGGGATTAGGGGTTGGGATTTGGGGTTGGGCTTCAGATTCAGATTGGGGTTGAGGTTTGGGATTTGAGTTTGGGATTTGGTGTTGGGATTCAGATTGGGTTTGGGATTGGGTTTGGGATTTGGATTGGGGTTGAGATTTCAGTTTGGGATTTGGTGTTGGGATTCACATTTAGACTGGGGAGAGATTTGGGTTTGGGGTTGGGATTGGGATTCAGATTCGGGTTAGGGTTTGGATTTGAATTGGGGTTGGGATTGGGTTTGGGATTTGGGTTGGGATTGGGTTTGGGATTCAAACTGGGGTTGGGATTGGGTTTGGGGTTGGGATTTGGTGTTCAGATTCAGATTGGGGCTGCGATTTGGATTGGGGTTGGGATTTGGGATTTGAGTTTGGGATTTGGGCCCCCCAGAAACGGGGACTGGGATGGATTTCGTGCCTGGCGTTGCTCTTGGGGGTTTTGGGGTGTCCCGTGTCCCCCCCTGACGTGCCCCTGTCCCACGCAGGTGCTCAGTAACAGCAACCAGCTGTACCTCAAGTCGGTGACGCAGGCGGACGCGGGGCAGTACGTCTGCAAGGCCATCGTGCCGCGCATCGGCGTGGGCGAGAGGGAGGTCACGCTCTTCGTCAACGGTCAGACACCCCAAAAACCCCAAAAAACACCCCAGAAATCCCCCCTAAAACCCTCAAAAGTCCCCCCAAAATTCCCCCTAAAACCCTCAAAAATTCCCCCCAAAAATTCCCCCTAAAACTCAAAAATATCCCTCGAGAAACCCCAAAACCATCCCAAAAATTCCCCCAAATAAAACCCCTGAACCACCCCAAAAATCCCCCCAAAAAACCCCCAACAATCCCCCACAAAAATCCCCAAAACCTCACCGAAAATCTTCCCAAAAACCCTCAAAAATTACCCCCCAAAAATCCCAAATCTGCCCCAAAAATCCCCCCCAAAATGCCAAAAAATCCAATTTTTTGCTCTATTTTCCCAAAATTCCCATATTTTCCCCCTTTTTGCTCCATTTCCCCCCAAATTTCCAATTTCTTCTCCATTCCCCCTAAATTCCCAAATTCTGCTCCATTTTCCCCCAATTTCCCATATTTTGCCCCATTTTCCCCAAAGTTTACCCTGTTTTCCCCAAAATTCCCAAATTTTTTCCCATTTTTCCCAAATTTTGCTCCGTTTTCCCATTAAACACCCATATTTTGCCCCAAAATTCTCAAATTTTGTTGAATTTTCCCCAAAATTCCTGATTTTTGCCCCAAAATTCCCGGGTTCTGACCCGTTTCCCCAGGCCCGCCGATCATCTCCAGCGAGCCGGTGCAGTACGCGGCGCGCGGCGACCGCGGCAAGGTCGAGTGTTTCATCGGCAGCACGCCGCCGCCCGATCGCATCGTGAGTGCCACAGGCCCCAAATCCCAACCCTGGGAAAACTAAAAAAAAAATTTAAATTAGAAATGCATGTTATTTTAAACATACATTATTAAAAATACACACTAATATAAATATGCATTATAAACTAATTATGAATATACATTATTATATTATTATAGATGTACGTTATTGCAAATATAATATTAAATTAATACTATGATCAATAGTATAAACATGATATTAAATATATATAAAGCATATAAAATATATAATATAAATACATAAACATATAAACATATAAATACATGTAAATATACATATATAAATAATAATGTAGTTATTAATATAGAATATTGTAGGTATACATTATTAAAAATATACATAATTATAAATGCACATGATTATAAATACACTGTTAAAAATATACATTGATCAAAAATATACAATATTAAAAACATACGCCTATAAAAACACACATTATTAAAAATATACATTATAAACCCACATTATTACAAACACATACGATTAAAAATATAATTACAAACTCACATTATTTTAAATATAGATTATTACAAATATATAACATTATAAAAAACTACCTCGCCATTTCCTCCGGCGCTGACCCCGCCCTCCCGCAGGCGTGGGCGTGGCAGGAGAACGTTCTGGAGGCGGGGACGCTGGAGCGCTACACGGTGGAGAGGAGCAACACGGGCAGCGGCGTGCTGTCCACGCTGACCATCAACAACGTCATGGACGCCGACTTCCAGACGCGCTACAACTGCACGGCCTGGAACAGCTTCGGGCCTGGCACCGCCATCATCCAGCTCGAGGAGAGAGGTGACGGCGCCGGGGAGGAGTCTGGGGTGGGGCTGGGTTGAGTTGGATTGATTTGGGTTAAGTTGGGTTGTGTTGGGTTGAGTTGGGTTGGGTTGAGTTGAATTGGGTTGGGTTGCATTGAGTTGAGTTGGGTTGGGTTGGATTGGGTTGGGTTGCATTGAGTTGAGTTGGGTTGGGTTGGATTGGGTTGGGTTGAATTGAATTGGGTTGGGTTGAGTTGGGTTGAGTTAGATTGAGTTGGGTTGAGTTAGGTTGAGTTGGGTTGAATTGAATTGGGTTGGGTTGAGTTGAGTTAGGTTGAGTTAAGTTGGGTTGGGTCGCATTGAATTGGGTTGGGTTGAGTTGGTTGGGTTGGGTTGCGTTGAGTTGCGTTGGGTTAGGTTGGGTATTTGTGGGAATTTTTACGGAAATTGTGGCCAGGCCTTGATTCTCCATTCCTGGAGATCTCTCGGGATGACCAAGTGGGGATTGGGCACAGCTTGGACTCGATGACCCCAAAACTCTTTCCCAACCCGAACGATTTTGGGGTTTTGGGATGAGCGCCGTGGGCGTGGCACTGTCCCTTGTCCCCAACCCGCCCCGTGTCCCCGCAGAGGTCCTGCCCGTGGGCATCATCGCCGGCGCCACCATCGGGGCCAGCATCCTCCTGGTCACCTTCCTGGTGGCGCTCGCCTGCTTCCTGTACCGGCGCCGCAAAGGAAGTGAGTGAGGGGACAGGGACAGGGGGACAGCAGGACACCAAAGGGGACGGGGGGGCACGAGGGGACACAAGGGGACACGAGGGGAGAGAGGGGCACCACAGGGGTGGCCTTGTGGTCACTACATGGTCACTCCATGGTCACTCAGGGGTCACTCTGGGTGTCTTTATGGGGGTCACTCCATGCTCACTCTGTGGTTGCTCCATGGTCACTCTGTGGTCACACCATGGTCACTCCATGACCATCCTGTGGTCACTCTGTGCTCACTCTGTGCTCACTCTGCTGTCACTTTATGGCCACACTGTGGTCACTCTGTGGCCAGCCTGTGGTCACTCAGGGTCACTCCATGCTCACTTTGTGGTCACTCCGTGCTCACTCCATGGTAACTCAGGGTCACTCTGTGGTCACTCTGTGGTCACTCTGTGGTCACTCCATGCTCACTCTTGCTCACTCTGCCTTCACCTTATGGCCACTCTGTGCTCACTCCATGGTCATTCCATGGACACTCCATGGACACTCTGGTCACTCTGCTCACTCTGTGGTCACCCTGTGGTCACTCCATGGTCACCCTGTGGTCACTCTGTGCTCACCCTGTGGTCACCCTGTGGTCACTCCATGGTCACCCTGCGGTCACTCCATGGTCACCCTGCGGTCACCCCACGGTCACTCTGTGGTGACCCCGCGGTCACCCCATGGTCAATCCGTGCTCACTCTATGGTCACTCTGTGGTCACTCTGGTCACCCCATGGTCACTCTGGTCACCCCGTGGTCACTCTCTGGTCACCCTGTCCTCACCCCGTGGTCACTCTGTGGTCACTCCATGGTCACCCCGCGGTCACTCCGTCCCCCTCAGGCCGCAAGGACGTCACCCTGCGCAAGCTGGACATCAAGGTGGAGACGGTGAACCGGGAGCCGCTGGCGCTGCACGGGGACCGCGAGGAGGACACGGCCAGCGTCTCCACGGCCACGCGCGTCATGAAGGCCATCTACTCGGTGAGGGACTCCTGGGGACAGGTGGAGACAAATGGGGACACGCCTGGGGACAGCTGGGACAGAGCAAGGTCCCAAGGTCCCGATAATTTTTTAGGACTTTTCCACCCCAAACCATTCCAGGATTCTCTGTTCTCATTTATTTGGGATTTCAGGGATAAATCCCAAATCCTGCCAAGGTTATTCCATTGATTTTTTAGGATTTTTCCATCCCAAACCACTCCAGGATTCCCTGTCCTGGTTAATTTCAGATTTTAGGGATGAATCCCAAATCCTCCCCCAGTCATTCCATGGATTTTTTTGGGATTTTTCCACCCAAACCATTCCAGGATTCCCTGTCCTGGTTTATTTGGGATTTTAGGGATAAATCCTGGACTCTACCCCAAATTAATCCATGGATTTTTAGGGATTTTTAGGGATCTTTTAGGATTTTTCCTTCCCAAACCATTCCAGGATTCCCTGTCCTGGTTAATTTGGGATTTTAGGGATAAATCCTGGACTCTACCCCAAATTAATCCATGGATTTTTAGGGATTTTTAGGGATCTTTTAGGATTTTTCCTTCCCAAACCATTCCATGATTCCCTGTCCTGGTTTATTTGGGATTGTAGGGATAAATCCCAGATCCTCCCCAGGTTATCCCACAGAAAATTCCATGGATTTTTTTGTTCCCAGTCCTTCAAGGATGACGTGGATTTGAAGCAGGACCTGCGCTGCGACACCATCGACACCCGCGAGGAGTACGAGCTCAAGGTCGGCATTTGGGGATTTTAGGGTGGGAAAAGAGGGACAGATCCCGAAATTTTTAATTTTAGAAATTTAAAATCCAGATTTGCCCCCCAATTTTTCCCCCAAAATTCAGATTTCCCTTCCTGTTTCTCCCTCATTTTTCCCCCAAAATTCCCCCCCAAAAAAAACCCCCACCAAATCCCCATTATTATTATTATTATTGCTGTTGTTATTATTATAATTTATATTATTACTCTTATTCTTACTATTATCTTCATTATTATTATTACTATTACTATTTTTCCCCCTAGGACCCCATCAACAGCTACTACAACCCCAAATTATTACTATTATTATTATTATTATCATCATCATCATCATCATCATCATCATTACCATTACTATTATTATTATTGCTATTAATAAACATAATATTATCATTATTTTCTCTCCCCCAGGACCCCACCAACGGCTACTACAACCCCAAAATACACATTATTATTATTACTATTATTATTATAACTATCATTACTATTACTAATATTGTTATTAATAACAATAATATTATCATTATTCCTCTCCCCCAGGACCCCACCAACGGCTACTACAACCCCAAAATACACATTATTATCATCATCATCATCACCATTATCATTACTATTAGCATTAGTATTTTTAATTTTTTAAAATTTATTATTTCCTCTCCCCCAGGACCCCACCAACGGCTACTACAACGTCCGCGCGCACGAGGAGCGCCCGGCCTCGCGCCCGGTCCTGTTCCCCGATTTCCGCCCGGTGGCCGTGGCCGCCCCCGCCCGTTTCGACGCGCGGCCGCCGTCGCGCCTGTCGCACTCCAGCGCCTACGCCCAGCTCAGCTCCTACCCCCGGGGCACCCCCGACTTCCCCCCGGAGCCCGGCGCCGCCGCGGGCGACAGCTCCAGCCAGCTGTCCTACGAGAACTTCCCCGGCGCCGCCTTCCCCAACTTCCCCGGGTACCGCCTGGCCCTGGGCAACCTGGAGCGCGGCGCCTACGAGGCGTTCGAGGGCAAGTTCGGCGGCGCCGCGCGCTTCTCCTACGCGTCCCAGCACTCGGACTTGGGCCAGAGGTTCCAGCAGAGGATGCAGACGCACGTTTAGGGCGGGCTGGGATCGCTCAGGGACCTCGCGGCGTCCCCCTGATATTCAGGGGTTCATCCCTCGCGCCCCCCGAAATCCCGAGTTCCCGACTCGGAGTTCCCGACTTGGAGTTCCTGACTCAGAGTTCTGAACTTGGAGTTCCTGACTCAGAGTTCCCGACTCGGAGTTCCCAACTCAAGAGTTCTGAACTTGGAGTTCCCGACTCGGAGTTCCTCCCTGGTTTTCCTGGGTTTTTAATTCTCGGAGGTTCTGTTTGTTCTGATGTGGGGTTCGGATTTGGTGGGGTTTTGGGAATTTTGGGGGATGAGCAAATCCCCAAAAAAATAACCTCGTTCTAAACATTCCTATTCCCCAATCCGTCCCCAAATACAGAGGGATGAGCAAATCCCAAAAAAAATCCCATTCCAAACCATTATTCCCATTCCACGAGGGTTCTGTGTACTCCCAAATCCAGAGGGATGCACAAATCCCAAAAAAACCCCAATTTCAAACCATTCCCATTTCACGATCCCGTTGGGATCACCAGGCGGGTTCTGTGTGTCCCCAAATCCAGAAGGTGGCACAAATCCCCCCCAAGAAAAAAATAACCTCATCCTAAACATTCCCATTCCCTAATCTGTCCCCAAATCCAGAGGGATGAACAAATCCCCCCAGAAAAACCCCAATCCCAAACCTCACGGGCGTCCCCCTGATATTCAGGGGTTCATCCCCCACGCCCCCCAAAATCCCGAGTTCCTCCCCGGTTTTCCTGGGTTTTTAATTCTCGGAGATTTTTGTTGGTTCCAATGATGGGGTTGGGTTTTGGTGGGGTTTTCCGAATTCAGAAGGATGCAAAAATCCCCAAAAAAATCCCAATCCCAAATCATTATTCCCATTCCACGTGGGTTATGCGCGGGCTCCCAAATACGAAGGGACGCACAAATCCCAAAAAAACGTGATCCCAAACCATTCCCATTTCCGTTAGGATTCTGTGTACTCCTGAAATCCAGAGGGACACAGAAATCCCAAAAAAACCAATCCCAAATAATTCCCAAATAATTCCCATTCCAAATCATTCCCATTCCATGAGGGTTCTGCGTACTCCCAAATCCAGAGGGACACACAAATCCCAAAAAACCCCAATCCCAAACCATTCCCATTTCATGATCCCATTGGGATCACCAGGCGGGTTCTGTGCGTCCCCAAATCCAGAAGGACGCACAAATCCCCCCCAAAAAATAACCTCATCCTAAACATTCCCATTCCCCAATCCATCCCCAAATCCAGAGGGATGAGCAAATCCCAAAAAAACCCCAATCCCAAACCTCACGGGCGTCCCCCTGATATTCAGGGGTTCATCCCTCACGCCCCCCGAAATCCTGAGTTTTTCTCATTTTTTAATTCTCGGAGGTTCTGTTGATTCAGATGTGGGGCTGGGTTTTGGTGGGGTTTTCCGAATTCAGGAGGCAAAAATCCCAGAAAATAACCTCATCCTAAACATTCCCATTCCAGGATCCCTAAAAGAAACCCCATTCCAAATCATTATTCCCATTCCACGAGGGTTCTGCGTGACCCCAAATCCAGAGGGACGCACAAATCTCCAAAAAATCCTCATTCCAAACCATTCCCATTCCATGATCCCGTTGAGATCACCAGGAGGGTTCTGCGTGTCCCCAAATATGGAGGGACGCACAAATCCCAAAAAAAAATCCCAATCCCAAACCATTCCGATTTCTGTCAGCATTCTGTGTACTCCCAAATCCAGAGGGACACAGAAATCCCAAAAAAAATTCCCATTCCAAATAATTCCCATTTCATGATCCCGTTGGGATCACCAGGAGGGTTTTCTGTGAGACCCCAAATCCAGAGGGGATGGAAATTCCAAAAAAACTCCAACCCCAAACCATTGTTCCCATTCCCTCAGGATTCTGTGTACTCCCAAATCCAGAGGGACACACGAATCCCCAAAAAATCCTCATTCCAAACCACTCCCATTTCATGATCCCGTTGGGATCACCAGGAGGGTTCTGCGTGTCCCCAAATATGGAGGGATGCAGAAATCCCCCAAAATATCCCAATCCAAATAATTTCCATTTCATGATCACATTGGGATCACCAGGAGGGTTCTGCGTGTCCCCAAATCTAGAGGGATGAACAAATCCCCAAAAAATCCCAATCTCAAACCATTCCCATTTCATGATCCCGTTGGGATCACCAGGAGGGTTTTCTGTGTGACCCCAAATCCAGAGGGGATGGAAATTGCAAAAAAAACTCCAACCTCAAACCATTGTTCCCATTCCATGAGGGTTCTGTGTGACCCCAAATGCAAAGGGACACACAAATCCCAAAAAAACCTAATCCCAAACCATTCCCATTTCTGGATCCCATTGGGATCAGCAGGAATGTTCTGTGTGACCCCAAATCCAGAGGGATGAGCAAATCCCAAAAAAACCCCAATCCCAAATCATTCCCAAAAAATTCCCAATCCATTTCTATTCCCTGTGCCTTGATTTTAGGGTCACACCCCCCCCCCCCCCCCGCAAAAGAAAAACTTTCCCTCATCCCAAAAATCCCCCTGGAGCCAAAATTTGGGAATTTTTGGGATTTCCCCTTCTCCATTCCATACGCACATGGGAAAGGATCCCCTGATCCCAAATTCCCAAATTTTGGGGTTTGGGGGGAGCTCCCTCCTCTGAATGTAAATCCAGGTGGGAATCGCCCAAATTCCGGGGAATTTGGGGGAATTTGGGGGAATTTTGGGGAGCTGGGATGAACCAAAATATTGGGATCAGGAATTCCAGGGACTGGGGGAATTTAGGGGATGAAATTTGGAGGGAATTCCCAAAAAAAACCCCGGATTCTTTTGAATTTTGGGGGTGAATTTTGGAGGGAATTCCCTCCCAAAAAAATCACATTTTTTGGGTAATTTGGGGGATGAAATTTGGAGGGAATTCCCCCCCAAAAAATCCCAAGTTTTTTGGGAATTTGGGGAATGAATTTTGGAGGGAATTCCCAACCCCATTTTAGGAATTTGGGGGATGAATTTTTAGATTTTTTGGAATTTGGGGGTTGAGTTTTAGACGGAATTCCCAAAAAAAAACCCGGATTTTTTGGAATTTGGGGGATGAATTTTTGGGGTTTTTTGGGAATTTGGAGGATGAAATTTTGGCTTTTTTGGGAATTTGGGGGATAAATTTTGTTCAAATCCCCCCCAAAAAAACCCGAATTTAGGTACGAGATCTCTCCCCAATCCTCAAGGATCTTCCCATGATAAGAATTCCCCAAAATAATTCCCAAAATCCTCCTCATTCCCAATCCCGGTACGAGCTGTGGGATTTTTTTTTTTCCTTTCTCATTTCTCCCAAAATCCTTCAATTTTTTTTTTTATTTGATTTTTTTTAAATTTTAAAAAATCCCAAAGGTGCCTCATTTCACCCCCCAAAAATTCCAGAGAATTCCGGGAATTCCCACTCCAGGTGCTGCACCCCAAAAATCCAGAGCAATATCCCACAAAAAGAAAAAAAAAGGGGGGGATCCCCACCCCAGCTTTAAAATTCCAACCCCATTTTGGGGTGGAAATTGGGATTTCCCCCCTTTTTTTTTTATTTTTTAGCACAAGTTGGTTTAGAAACCTTTTCCCCTTTTTTCCCTGAAATTCCACGATTTTTCCCTTTTCCCCCATTCCCATTTTTTTATTTTAAAAGTCGCGTTTTCCTTTTTTTTTAAATATTCTGTACTATATTTTTAGTCTTAAACACGATATATTATATATATTTAATTTTTTTATATATATATATATATATAAATATAAATGGTTAAAAAAATGAAAGTGGCTCCGGGTTTTCATTAATTCAGGGGTTTGCACTAAAAAAAGGATTTTTGTTGTTTTTTTATGGTTTTTCTGGAATGGATGGAGGGAGGGAGAAATATTTTCATTTTCCATCCCTGGAGGAGTTTTGGTGACAACAACTCCTATGGGAAAAAAAAATTTAAATATTAATTTATTCCAGGGATTTATCTGATTTATTCCTGCGTTTATCCACATTTATTCCCAGGGAATTTTCACAAATCCCTCGCTTTATCCTTTCTCGTTTCTTTACATAAAAATGATTTTAATCCCAGAATTTAATCAGGATTCCCTCAAAAAAATCCGGAATTTGGCTTTTAGGCCGCAAAATTCCCTATTTTATTTTTTTTTTTTCCCTTGCTGGAATTTCACTTTCCAGCCCTTCCCTCCCCCAGCCTGGTGATTAAACACAATAAATTAATTAATAAAGTTGGAATTTTTAAATCACGAGCTGCTGGGAGAGAAAAAGAAGGAATCAAGGGGTTTTTCCAAAATTTTTTTTTTATGGAAAAATATAAAATTGGGATCCAACGCCTCAGTTTCCCTCATGCGCGGCTTCTCCCACAGCCAAGCGCTGTTAGCCCGAGGGTGGAATTCCCAAATTCCCGAATTTCTGAGAGGAATTCCCGAATTTCTGAGGCGAAGTCCCGAATTTCGGAGGCGAATTCCCGGATTTCGGAGGGGAATTCCCGGATTTCGGAGGGGAATTCCCGAATTTCGGAGGGGAATTCCCGAATTTTGGAGGTGAATTCCCGGATTTCGGAGGCGAATTCCCGAATTTCTGAGGCGAAGTCCCGAATTTCTGAGGGGAATTCCCGAATTTCTATGGGGAATTCCCGAATTTCCGAGGCGAATTCCCGAATTTCGGAGGCGAATTCCCGAATTTCTGAGGGGAATTCCCGAATTTCTGAGGGGAATTCCCCAATTTCTGAGGCGAATTCCCGAATTTCTGAGGCGAAGTCCCAAATTTCTGAGGCGAATTCCCGAATTCCTGAGGCGCGGGATTTTTTTTTTTTTTTTTTTTTTTTTTTGCCTGGCCGCGCCCTCACGCAGCAGCGCCTCCCCCTCCCGCGCCCGCCCGCGGCTGGGCGGGCTCTGAGGGCCGCGCCCCTCCAGCGGGGGGATTTATAACCTCGGATCCCGCGGGATCTCGCGAGATTTGCCCGCCCGCCATAACAGAGCGGGCGCTGTTTACGTGTGACGTCATCATTGTGCGACATGGGGGGTTGGGGGGTCCAAAAAACCCCAAAATCCCCAAAAAACCCCAAAATCCCCAAAATCCCTCGTTTGTTCCCTTTTGATCCTTTTTGTGGGGTCCCACCGCGGGAGCAGCCCCAGGATCCTGGGGGGGATCCCAAATGGGCTCTGGGGGAGCTTTGAGGGTCCCCCCCAAAATTTTCGGGGGTTTGGGGTCCTCGATTTGGGGTTCCCTTCTCTGAATTTGGGAACCCATTTCACTGGATTTGGGGCTGCATCTGTAAATTTGGCTCCCCATCCCTAAATTTGGATCCTCATTCTAGAATTTGGGACCCCGTGCTAAAATTTGGGGTCTCATCCCTGGATTTGGGGTCCCCTTCCCTAAATTTGGATCCTCATCCTAGAATTTGGGACCCCGTGCTAAAATTTGGGACCCCATTCCTGAATTTGGGTTCCCATCCCTGGATTTGGGGTCTCCCCATCCCAAAATTTCGGTTCCCCATTCTGTATTTGGGGTCCCCTTCCCTAAATTTGGAACCTCATCCTAAAATTTGGGACCCCATCCTGGATTTTGGGCCCCCATTCCTGAATTTGGGGTCCCATCCCAAAATTTGGGTCCCCATTCTGGATTTGGGCTCCCCATCCCAAAATTTGGATCTTCATCCTAAAATTTGGGACCCCATGTGAAAATTTGGGTCCCCATCCTGGATTTGGGGTCCCCATTTCTAGATTTGGGGTCTCCCCATCCCAAAATTTGGGACTCCATCCTGAATTTGGGGTCCCATCCCAAAATTCGGGTCCCCATCCTGGATTTGGGGTCTCCCCATCCCAAAATTTGGGATTAAATCCCTCAGCGATGCCGAGGGGATCTCAACATCCCAAGGACTCCTCAAAAAAAACCAAAAAAAAAAAAACCAAAAAAAAAAAAGCCAAAACAAAGCAAAAAAAATTAAAAAAAAAAACAAATCAAAAGAAAACCTGGAATTCTCCCAAACCCCAGGAATTCCAGGAAATCTCTTTTCCAGTTGTTTTCCTGTTGTTGTTGTTTTTTTGGGGTTTTTTCCTCCCCTGAATCCCAAAATCCCAAATCCCAAAATCTCTGGAATTCCAGGAAATGGCTTTTCCAGGTGTTGGTTTTTTGGTTTTTTTGTTTTTTTGTTTTTTGTTTTTTTTCAAAATCGTAAAATCCCAGAATTTCAGAAACCCAAAACCCCAAAATCCCAAATCCCAAAATCCTTGGAATTCCAGGAATTCTCTTTTCTAGGTGTGGTTTTTTTTCTTTTCCCAAAATCCCAAATCTCTCTCATCCCCTCCGGGCTACTTCCCATCACACTCCTTTAAAAAAAAAATTAAAATAAAATTTAAAAAAAATATAGATGTGTATATTTATATAAATAAATCCAAGAATTCTCTTTTCCAGGGGATAGCTCCCATCACACTCCTTTAAAATTTATTTATTTATTTATTTATTTATTTATTTATTTATTTAAATTTTTTTTTAAATTAAAAAATAAAATTAATTAATTAATTAATTAATTAATCCAAGAATTCTCTTTTCCAGGTGTTGTTCCCCACCCCCCCCCCCAAAAAATCCCAAATCCCCTCCGGGATACCTCCCATCACTTTAAAAAAATAAATAAATAAAAATTATTTATTTATTTTATTTTAATGTTTTTTAATTAAAAAATAAAATTTAATTAATTAATCAATTAATTAATCCAAGAATTCTGTTTTAAAGGTGTTGTTTTGGTTTTTTTCCCCCAAAATCCCAAATCCCCTCCGGGATACCTCCCATCGCACTCCTTTAAAACAAAAAAAAAACAAAACAAAAAAAAAAAAAAAATACATATATATATATATGTATATATATATATGTATATATATATATATATACGATATATATATATAAAAATATATATTTAATTTAAAAAAAATAAGAAAATAAATAAATAAACAAACAAATAAATAAATCCAAGAATTTTCTTTTCCAGGTGTTTTTTCCCCCCAAAATCCCCAATCTCCTCCGGGACACCCTCCGAATAAAACCCCAGGAATTCCCTTTTTTCCCTTTTTCCCATTTTTCCCTTTTTTCCCATTTTCCGCGCTCCCCGCGCTCGCTCCCGCCGCAGATCCGGGCACCGCTCGCGCGCGCCGCTCGGTCCCGCCTCCCCGGCGCTTCTCCCGCAGCGTTTTTTACAAAAACCCCAAAATTCCAAACCCACATTCCCAAAATTCCAACCCCAAACTCCCAAAATTCCAACCCCAAACTCCCGATTTCCCCGCGGGAATCCCGCGATGCTCCCGCTGCTCCTTCCTCCCCCTCGCCGCTGATTTTTTTTTTATTTATTTTTTTATTATTTTTTTTTCCCCTTCTTCTCCTCTATTATTTTTTTTTTTAATTCCCCAAAAAAATTAAAATGACGGAGCGGGAATTGGCGCGGAGCAAACCGCGGCTGCCCTCGCTGCTCCTGGCGCTGCTGGGGCTCGGCCCAGGTGAGTCGGGGGTGACCCCAAAAATTCTTTTTTTGGGATTTTTTTAATGGTTTGGGATCCATCCCCTCCCCCATCCCTCATCGCGATGGAAACTCGGGAATTCCCCAACCCCAAAAATTTTGGGATCCCACCCCCATCCCCCCCCCACGCGATTTTATTTTCATTTTAATTTTATTTTTTATTATTATTTCCCCCCCTTTCCGTGATTGGGAAGCGGCTCCTTCAAACCGGGAGTGAAAAAAAAATCCCCAAAACGTTCCAAAATTCCCTTTAAAAAAAATAAAAATAAATAAATAAAAATTAAAAACCCTGCTGGAAATCATCCAATCCCACCGGCAGATTAATCACGGACTTCATTAACCTCGATAATTAATTAGGTGCCCTCAAAAAAAAAAAAAATCAAAAATTAAATTAAAATCAGCCCAGGAAAGGTGGGAAAAAAACCCCAAATTCCCAGAATTTGGAGCGCCGGGAATCCGAAATTATTCAAATTATTCAAATTATTCAGATTATTCAAATTATTCAGATTATTCAAATTATTCCAGCCCGGAGCGTGGGAAGCCGAGGGAGGAGCAGGAGGGTTGGGGAGGAAGAAACGCCGCTGGAATTTTGGGGTTTTTGGGGAATTTTTGGAGGATTTGGGGCATGGATTGATTTTTTTATTTATTTTATCCCCCCCCTGCGGGAGAGCCTGGTGTTCCCTAAAATAAATAAATAAATAAATAAAAATCTGGGATAAACAGGATGAGGCAGGGAGGGACCAAAAAAAATCCCCAAAATCCCCCAAAAATCTGATTTTTCCCAGGATGGAAAAAATTGGGGAAAAATCCCAAGAAAAAAAAATTATAAAAATCAGGGAATTTTGGGGGATTGAGGCAAAAATGAGGGGAGGGAAATTCCAGAAGGGGAATTTTGGGATTTGGGGGAGATTCTGGGATCCAGGAGGACTTTTGGGATTTGGGGAATTTTGGGATTTGGGGGAATTTGGGGATCCTGAGAATTTTTGGGATCCTGGGAAGGATTTTGGGATTTGGGGGAATTTTGGGATCTGGAGGAATTTTGGGATTTGGGGAATTTTGGGATTTGGGGGATTTTGGGGGATTTGGGGGAATTTGGGGGATTTGGGGGAATTTGGGGATCCTGAAGAATTTTTGGGATCCTGGGAAGGATTTTGGGATTTGGGGAATTTTGGGTTCCTGAAGGATTTTTGGGATCCTGAAGGCTTTTTGGGATTTGGCGAATTTTGGAATCCAGGGAGATTTTGGGATCCAGGAGGATTTTTAGGGATTTGGGGAATTTTGAGATTTGGGGGATTTTGGGGGATTTGGGGGAATTTGGGGATCCTGAGAATTTTTGGGATCGTGGGAAGGATTTTGGGATTTGGGGGAATTTTGGGATCCTGAAGGATTTTTGGGTTTGGGGGAATTTTGGGATTTGGGGGAATTTTGGGATTTGGGGGATTTTTGGGAAGCCCCTCCCCAGCTCCTCCCCCCGGGCTGGGTCTGAATCCCCCGAGAAAATTTCACCGAAATTCCCTCGGGCTTTAAAATTGGGAAAAATCGGAATAAAAATTGGGATGAGCAGGAATCAAACCCGGGAAAAACTGGAATAAAAACAGGGATAAACTGGAATAAAATTCAGGATAAAACTGGAATCAAACCTGGGATGAACTGGAATAAAATCTGGGAAAAGCAAGAATCAAACTTGGGATAAAGAGGAATAAAACCTGGATTAAACTGGAATAAAACTCAAGATAAAATTGAATAAAATCTGGGATAAACTGGAAAAACCAAAATTTTGCAGAAATCCCACCACAAACCGCCCAATTTTTGCAGAAATTCTGTCCCCAAATCCTTAAAATTTGTGGAAATTCCACCAAAAAAAAACCCCAATAAACCCCAAAAAATCCCAATTTTTGCAGAAATTCCACCCCAAAAAATCCCAATTTTTGCACGAATTCCACCCAAAAAAAACCCCATTTTTTTTGGAAATTCTCCCAGAAATCTCTCAGTAAACCCCAAAAAACCCTAAATTTACAGAAATTCTACTCCAGAACCTCCCAAAAAAAATCCCAATTTTTGTGGAAATTCCAACCCCAATAAAACCTCAATAAACCCCAAAAAAATCCCAATTTTTGCACTAATTCCACCCAAAAAAACCCAATTTTTTAAAAATTCCACCCCAAAAAATCCCAATTTTTTTTAAAATTCCACCCAAAAAATCACAATTTTTGCAGAAATTCCACCCCAAAAAAACCCCAATAAACCCCAAAAAATCCCAATTTCTGTAGAAATTCCACCCCAAAAAACCCAAATAAACCCCCAAAAAAATCTCAATTTTTGCAGAAATTCTACCCCAAAAAACCCCCAAAAAATCCCAATTTTTGCACTAATTCCACCCAAAAATCCCAATTTTTTTTTAAATTCCACCCCAAAAAAACCCCAAAAAACCCCAAATTTCACAGCCCCCCCAAATTTCCCGGATTCCCCCCGACCCCTCTCGGTTTCCCCAGGGCTCCTGCAGGAGGCTCAGTTTGGGGCAGAAAATGAGATTTTGGAGATTCTGCCCGGGAATTCCTCGCAGTCGCTGCTGGAGCGATGTTCTGGTGAGAGCAGGCGGGGCCAAAATTCACTTTTTTTGGCCAAATTCTGCCCCAAAATTCCCAATTTTTTCCCTTTTTTGGGGCTCACCCTGATCTGAACCCGTAGTTTTTAGTTTTTTACCTTTTTAGCCAGTTTTCCAAAAAAAATTCCCATTATTTTCCATCTCCAGAACCCGTAGTTTTTAGTTTTTAGATTTTTAGCCAATTTTTCCCAAAAATTCCCATTATTTTCCTTCTTCTGAACCCATAGTTTTTAGTTTTTACCTTTTTAGCCAATTTTTCCCCCAAATTTTGGCCACTTTTTACCCAAAATTCCCAATTTTTTCCCTTTTTTGGGGCTCACCCGATCTGAACCCGTAGTTTTTAGTTTTTAGATTTTTAGCCAATTTTTCCCAAAAAATTCCCATTATTTTCCCTCTCCCAAACTTGTAGATTTTAGTTTTTTACCTTTTTAGCCAAATTTCCCCCAAATTCTCCCCCCAAATTTCCATTTTTTTCCATTTTTGGGGCTCACCCCAATCTGAACCTGTAGTTTTTAGTTTTTTAACTTTTTAGCCAATTTTTCCCCCAAATTTTGGCCAAATTCTCCCCCAAAATTTTCATTTTTTTCCCCTTTTTTGGTGCTCACCCTAATCTGACCCCGTAGTTTTTAGTTTTTAGATTTTTAGCCAATTTTTCCAAAAAATTCCCATTATTTTCCATCTCCCAAACTTGTAGATTTTAGTTTTTTACCTTTTTAGCCGATTTTTCCCCCAAAATTTCCATTTTTCCTTCTCTTTTTTTGACTCAAATCTCTCCAAGGTCGCCCCTTTTCCTCCCACCCTTTCCCCAAAATGTCCCCAAAATGTCCCCAAAATGTCCCAACATTTCCTAAAATTTCCTAAATGTACCCCGAATGTTTCCAAAATGTCCCCAAATGTCCCTAAAACATCCCTAAAAATCCCAAAATATCCCCAAAATGTCTTCAAAATGGTCCTCAAATGTCCCCAAAACATCCCAAAAATCCCAAAATGTCCCCAAAAATCCCAAAACATCCCTAAAAGATTCCCAAAATGTCCTTTAAAATGGTCCTCAAATGTCCCAAAATGTCCTCAAACATCCCCAAAACATCCCCAAAAAATCCCAAAACATCCCCAAAACATCCCCAAAACGTCCTCAGAATGATCCTCAAATGTCCCAAATGTCCCCAAATGTCCCCAAACCCGTTTCTCTGTCCCCAGAGCTGCTCTTGGGCCAATCTTGGGCGGCTCCGTGCTGCTGGCACCCCCAGCAAAACAGTCCCAAAATGTCCCCAAATGTCCCCAAAATGTCCCAGGATGGTCCCCAAATGTCCCCAACCCTTTGCTGTGTCCCCAAATGTCCCTTTTGGTGCCGTTTTGTGTCCCCAGAGCTGCTCCTGGTCCCGCCCTGGGCGGCTCCGTGCTGCTGTCCCCGAACCTGACAGTCCCCAAATGTCCCCAAAAATCCCCAAAAATCCCAAAACATCCCCAAAACATCCCCAAAGTGTCCTCAAAATGATCCTCAAATGTCCCCAAACCCTCTCAGGTGCCATTTCTGTGTCCCCAGAGCTGCTCTTTGGCTCCTTGGGCAGCTCCGTGCTGCTGTCCCTGAACCTGACAGTCCCCAAATGTCCCCAAATGTCCCCAGACATCCCTAAAACATCCCTAAAACATCCCCAAAACGGTCCTTAAATGCCCCAAATGTCCCCAAACCCATTTTTCTGTCCCAGAGCTGCTCCTGGTCCCGCCCTGGGCGGCTCCGTGCTGCTGTCCCCAAACCTGACAGTCCCCAACTGTCCCAAAAATCCCAAAACATCCCCAAAACATCCCAAAATGTCCCCAAAAATCCCAAAACATCCCTAAAACATCCCCAAAATTGTCCTTAAATGCCCCAATTGTCCCCAAACCCATTTCTCTGTCCCCAGAGCTGCTCTTGGGCCAAACTTGGGCGGCTCCGTGCTGCTGGCACCCCCAACAAAACAGTCCCAAAATGTCCCCAAATGTCCCCAAAATGTCCCCAAACCCTCTCAGGTGCCATTTCTGTGTCCCCAGAGCTGCTCTTTGGCTCTCTGGGTGACGCTGTGCTGCTTTGAAGGATGGTCAAAGAGGTCCCCAAATGGCCCCAACCATCCCAAAAATGTCCCCAAAAATCCCAGAACATTCCTAAAACATCCCCAAAATGTCCTCAAAATGGTCCTTAAATGTCCCAAAACGTCCCCAAGTGTCCCCAAACCCTCTCAGGTGACATTTTTCTGTCCCAGAGCTGCTCCTGGTCCCGCCCTGGGCGGCTCCGTGCTGCTGTCCCCAAACCTGACAGTCCCCAAAATATCCCAAAATGTCCCCAAATGTCCCTTTTGGTGCCGTCTGTGTCCCCAGAGCTGCTGTTCGGGCAGTCCCGCGCCGCTCCCCGGCAGCTGAGCGCCGTGCTGGGCGGCTCCGTGCTGCTGTCCCCAAACCTGTCAGTCCCCAAATGTCCCAAAACATCCCCAAAAATCCCAAAAGCATCCCCAAAACATCCCCAAAATGTCCTCAAAATGATCCTCAAATGTCCCCAAATCCTCTCAGGTGCCATTTTTCTGTCCCAGAGCTGCTCCTGGTCCCGCCTTGGGCAGCTCCGTGCTGCTGTCCCCAAACCTGACAGTCCCCAAAACATCCCAAAATGTCCCCAAATGTCCCTTTTGGTGCCGTTGTGTGTCCCCAGAGCTGCTGTTCGGGCAGTCCCGCGCCGCTCCCCGGCAGCTGAGCGCCGTGCTGGGCGGCTCCGTGCTGCTGTCCCCAAACCTGTCAGTCCCCAAATGTCCCAAAACATCCCCAAAAATCCCAAAAGCATCCCCAAAACATCCCCAAAATGTCCTCAAAATGATCCTCAAATGTCCCCAAATCCTCTCAGGTGCCATTTTTCTGTCCCAGAGCTGCTCCTGGTCCCGCCCTGGGCGGCTCCGTGCTGCTGTCCCCAAACCTGACAGTCCCCAAAATATCCCAAAATGTCCCCAAATGTCCCTTTTGGTGCCGTCTGTGTCCCCAGAGCTGCTGTTCGGGCAGTCCCGCGCCGCTCCCCCGGCAGCTGAGCGCCGTGCTGGGCGGCTCCGTGCTGCTGGCGCCGGCGCTGCCGCCCAACGCCTCGGTGAAGGAGATCGAGTGGAGCTTCTCGGGGGGCTCGGGGGCCACCATCCAGGTGGCCGAGGTGGCCGCGGGGCGCTGGGAGCGGCCGGACCCGCGGGACCGCTTCGGGAGGCGGCTGGAGATGGTCAACAGCTCGGCCCTGCGGCTGCGGGAGCTGCAGCGCGGCGACAGCGGCGTCTTCGCCGCCAGGATCAAACTGCAGCCGGCGCTGGTGGAGGACCAGGCCTTCAACCTGACCGTCTACGGTGAGCGGGGAGCAATTAATTGGTTAATTAGTTCATTAATGGGTTGTTTTGTTTGATTGGGTTGGGGTTTGGGTGGGGAAACTGAGGCACGGAGCAGGAAATGGAATGGGGGAATGATGATCAGGACTTCAACCTGACCTGCTACGGTGAGCGGGGAGCAATTAATTGGTTAATTAGTTCATTAATGGTGATGATTCCTTGGGTTGGGTTGGCGGTTGGGTGGGGAAACTGAGGCACGGAGCAAGAAATGGAATGGGGGAATGATGATCAGGACTTCAACCTGACCGTCTACGGTGAGCGGGGATTAATTAATTGGTTAATTAGTTCATTAATGGTGATGATTCCTTGGGTTGGGTTGGGGTTTGGGTGGGGAAACTGAGGCACGGAGCGAGAAATGGAATGGGAAAATGATGATCCGGCTTTTAACCTGTCCATCTACGGTGATCGGGGAGCAATTAGTGCGTTAATTAGTGCCTTAATTAGTGTCTTAATTAGCTCATGAATGGCGGTGATTCGTTGGGTTGGGTTGGGGTTTGGGTGGGGAAACTGAGGCACGGAGCGGGAAATGGAATGGGGGAATGATGATCCGGCTTTTAACCTGACCGTCTACGGTGAGCGGGGAGTAATTAATTGGTTAATTAGTTCATTAATGGTGATGATTCCTTGGGTTGGGTTGAATTTTGGGTGGGGAAACTGAGGATGTCCCCTGGATGTCCCCTGGGTGCCATTGGGGTGTCCCCCGGGTGTCCCCCCCGTGTTCCCCGGTGTCACCGCCCGTGCCCGTCCCCGCACAGTCGGTGCCTTGGGAGGATTTTGGGGTCCTGGTGCCACTCGAGTGTCACATGTGTGACATCGGGGTGTCTCCTGTGTGTCCCCTGGGTGTCCCCTGTGTGACTTTGGGGTGTCCCCTGGGTGTCTCCAGAGTGTCCCTTGGGTGCCATCGGGGTGTCCCCCGTGTGTTCCGCAGTGTCAGCACCCCGTCCCCGCAGAGTCGGTGCCTTGGGAGGATTTTGGGGTCCTGGTGCCACCCGGCTGTCACATGTGTGACATTGGGGTGTCCCCCGGGTGTCCCCTGGGTGTCCCATGTGTGACATCGGGGTGTCCCCTGGGTGTCCCCCGGTGTCACTGCCCGCCCCGTCCCCGCAGAGTCGATACCTTGGGAGGATTTTGGGGTCCTGGTGCCACCCGGGTGTCCCCTGGGTGTCCCTCGTGTGTCCCCGGTGTGTCCCCGGTGTCACTGCCCGGTGCCCGCTGCCAGAGGGAGGGTTTCTGGGGTCCTGGTGTCCCCCGTGTGTCCCCCGGGTGTCCCCGGTGTCACCGGCCGTCCCCGCAGAGTCGGAGCTTGGGAGGGTTTTTGGGGTCCTGGTGCCACCCGGGTGTCACATGTGTGACATTGGGGTGTCCCCCGTGTGTCCCCTGGGTGTCCCCCGTGTTCCCCGGTGTCACCGCCCGTGCCCGTCCCCGCAGAGCCGGTACCTTGGGAGGATTTTGGGGTCCTGGTGCCACCCGGGTGTCACATGTGTGACATCGGGGTGTCCCTCGGGTGCCATCGGGCTGTCCCCCGGGTGTCCCCCGTGTTCCCCGGTGACACCGCCCGTGCCCGTCCCCACAGAGCCGGTGCCTTGGGAGGGTTTTTGGGGTCCTGGTGCCACCCGGGTGTCACATGTGTGACACCGGGCTGTCCCCCGGGTGTCCCCCGTGTCCCCCCGGTGTCACCGGCCGTGCCCGTCCCCGCAGAGCCGGTGCCCAGCCCGCGGACGCGCAGCCAGCTGCTGGCCAGCACGCCCGAGTGGTGCAACCTGACGCTGCAGTGCCAGGGCAGCGGCCGGGGCGCCGTCAGTGTCACCTGGCGGCGCGACAGCCTGGCCTGGGGCGAGCTGGGCGCGGGCTGGCACCGCCTGTCCCCCGACGGCACCACCCTGCGCGTGGCGCTGCCGCCCGCGGCCACCAACGGCAGCTTGGCGTGCACCGTGAGCAACCCCGCGGAGCGCAGGGAGGCGCGGTTCGAGCTGCGGGAGCTGTGCCGCGCCGCAGGTACCGGGGGGCACGGGACACGGGCACGGGGACACGGACACGGACACGGGGCACGGGTGGGGCGGGGGGCACGGGGACACGGGGCACGGGCACGGACACGGGACACGGGCACGGGTGGGGCGGGGGCACGGGGGACACGGGCACGGACACGGGGACATGGGTGGGGCGGGGGCACGGGGACACGGGGCACGGACACGGGAGCACGGGCACGGGCACGGGTGGGGGCGGGGGGCACTGGGGGGGCACTTGGGGTGGCATGATGGCGGTGACACTGGGAGTGGCACTGGGGGTGACACTGGAGGTGACACAGCTCAGGGTGGCACTGGGGGTGACACTTGGAGTGGCACTCATGCGGGGGGCCACTGGGGGTGGCACTGAGATGGGGGTAGGGTGACACTGGGAGTGCCACTGGGGGGTGGCAGTGGGGGGTGACATGGTGAGGGGTGGCACTGAGGGCGGGACACAGGGCATGGGGAGCACGGGGTGGTAGGGGGCACGGGGATGGGGGCACGGGGATGGGGGCACGGGGTGGCACTGGGGGTGGCACTGCGGGGGGCACTGGGGGTGGCACTACATGGCACTGGGATGGGGGTAGAGTGACACTGGGAGTGGCACTGAGAGTGGCACTGGGGGCCGAGGCTGGGTGACACTGGAGGTGACACAGCTCAGGGTGGCACTGAGATGGCACTAAAGGGGGCACTGAGACCCGAAGCTGGGTGGCACTGCGGGGGGCACTGGGGGGTGGCATGGTGGGGGTGACACTGGGAGTGGCACTGGGGGTGACACTAAGGGTGACACTGAGGGTGACACACTCACAGTGGTACTGTGGGTGGCACTGAGGGTGGCACGGTGCCCTAGCAAGGCTCAGGGTGACACTGACAGGGACACTGGTGAGGGTGACACTGGGGGTGACACAGTGAGGGTGACACACTCACGTTGACGCTGATGGTGACACTCACAATGTCACTGATGCTGTCACTGTGGCTGTTCCTGCCGGTGTCCCCGTCCCGTTGCAGGTGACACTGACGGTGACACTCACGGTGACACAGTGTCACTGCCTGTCCCCACGTCCCCGCCCCCCAGGTGACACTGACGTTGACACAGTGTCACTGCCCTGTCCCCATGACCCCGATGTCCCCCAGGTGTCACTGACAATGTCCCTGTCGCTGTCACTGCCTGTCCCGCTGTCCCCAGGTGACACTGACAGTGACACTGACAGTGACACGGTGTGACTGACGCTGTCCCCAGCGGTGGCACTCACAGTGACACGGTGTGACTGACGCTGTCCCCTGTCCCCAGGTGGCACAGACGGTGGCACTGACAATGTCCCTGTCGGTGTCCCTGCCTGTCCCCTGTCCCCAGGTGGCACTGACAGTGTCCCTGTTGGTGTCACTGCCTGTCCCCATGTCCCCAGGTGACACTGACAGTGACACGGTGTGACTGACGCTGTCCCCTGTCCCCAGGTGACACTGACGGTGACACTCACAGTGACACGGTGTGACTGACGCTGTCCCCTGTCCCCAGGCGGCACTGACGGTGACACGGTGGCACTGACAGTGTTCCCCTGTCCCCAGCGGTGGCACTGACGGTGGCACTGACGGTGACACGCTGTCCCCGCCTGTCCCCTGTCCGCAGGCGGCCCCTCGGCGCTCTCCACCTCGGGCTACGTGCTGCTCTCGCTCATCCTGGTCGCCGTCAGCCTCGGCGGCGCCTTCTGGTGCTGGCGGCTCAACAGCGCCAAGGCGGCGGCGGCGGGTGCGTCCCGGGCACCGTCCGTCCCGCTTCCTCTGCTCCCTGCTCGCCTGGCTCCCCATCCCCCCTTTTCCCATTTTCCCATTGTCCCATTGTCCCATTTTCCCATTTTCCCATTGCCCTGTTACCCCTTTTTCCCATTGTCCTGTTTCCCTGTTTTCTTGTTTCCCCATTTTCCCATTTCCCAGCTTTACTCATTTTCCTCTTCTCCCATTTCCCCCATTTTCCCATTGTCCCATTGTCCTGTTTCCCCATTTTCCCCATTTTCCTGTTTTCTTGTTTCCCCATTTCCCCCATTTTCTGGTTTCCCATTTTCCGGTTTCCCATTTTCCCATTTCCTCATTGCTCCCTGTTTCCTGTTCGCCTGGCTTCCCATTTCCCTCTTTTCCCCATTTTCCCATTTTCCCATTTTCCCATTGTCCCATTGTCCCATTTTCCCATTGTCCTGTTTCCCCGTTTTCTTGTTTTCTTGTTTCCCCATTCCCCCGTTTTCCTGTTTTCTTGTTTTCCCTTTCCCCCCATTTTCTGGTTTCCCATTTTCCCATTTCCCAGCTTTACTCGTTTTCCTCTTCTCCCATTTTCCCATTTTCCCATTGTTCTGTTTCCCCATTTTCCCATTTTCCCATTGTCCTGTTTCCCCATTTTCCTGGTTTTTTGTTTCCCCTTTCCCCCTATTTTCTGGTTTCCCATTTTCCCCTTTCCCAGCTTTACTCATTTTCCTCTTCTCCTGTTTTCCCATTTTCCTGTTGTTCCATTTTCCCAGTCTCACTAGTTTCCCATTTCCCCCTTTTTCCTGTTGTCCTGTTCACCCTATTTTTCCCAATTTTTCCCATTTTCCCTGTCCCCTTTTCCCATTTCCTCCCTGCATTTCTCAATTTTCCCTACTTTCTTTTTCTTGTTTTCCCATCTCCCCAATTTCCCCTGTATTTTTCCCCACACTTGCCTGTTTTTTTTCCCTAATTTTCCCTGGAATTTTTCCTCAATTTCCCCCGGATTTTTTCCCATTTTCCCGGTATTTTTCCCCATTTTCCCTGTTTTCTTGTCCCCCATTTTCCCTGTTTTATTTTCCCCCATTTCCCTGCATTTTTCTTCATTTCCCCAGAGTTTTTTCCCCCCATTTTCCCTGTATTTTTTTCCCATTTTCCCTGGAATTTTTCCGCAATTTCTCCTGTATTTTTCCCCCACTCTTGCCTAGTTTTTTTCCCCAGTTTTTCCCTGGAATATTTCCCCAATTTCCCCTCTATTTTTCCCATTTTCGGGAATTTTTTCCCCATTTCCCCGGGAATTTTTCCCATTTTCCCTGGATTTTTTCCCCAATTTCCCCTGTATATTTCCCTCCTCTTGCCTGTTTTTAACCCAAATTTCCCCTGGATTTTTTTCCCATTTTCCCTGCAATTTTTCCCCCATTTTTCCCTGTAATTTTCCCCAATTCCCCTCTATTTTTCCCATTTTTCCCTGTAATTTTCCCCCATTTTTCCCTGTAATTTTCCCCATTTTCCCGGGAATTTTTCCCCATTTTCCCGGGAATTTTTCCCCATTTTCCGGAATTTTTCCCATTTCCCTGGATTTTTTCCCCCACAGCCGCCATGCCCACGGCGCCGCCCGAGGAGAGCCCCGGCGAGCCGCAGTTCAGCGACATCGTCTGCAGGAGCCCCCCGAGGGCAACGACCAGGTGGGGACCCCAAAACCCGCGGGGGTCCCCAAAAAACCGAAAAAAAAATTGAGGGAATCCCAAAAGAATGAGAGAAATCCCAAAAAAAGCAACCAGAAATCAAAAAACAAAGGAAATCTTCTCAGAAAAACAGGAGTCACATAAAAAAAATCCTGCAGGAATTCCAAAAGTCACGGGGCGCCCTAAAAATTGAGGGGGTCCCCAAAAAAAACCAAAAATTGTGGGAGTCCCAAAAATCCATGGGATCCCAAAAAAATGCAGGAAATCCCAAAAAGTTCAGGAGTCCCAAGAACTGCGGGAGTCCCCAAAAATGGGAGGGATCCCAAAAAATCGGGAGGGACCCCAAAAATCAGGAGGTACCCTAAAAAAATTGGGAGGGATCCCCCAAAAAAAACAACAGATCCCCAAAAAATCACAGGAAATCCCAAAACCCCAAAAAAGCGGGAGAGCTCCCAAAAAATCTGCGGGGGTCCCCAAAATTGCGAGAATCCCAAAAACCTTGGGAACCCCAAAAACTGGAAGGGACCCCAAAAACCTCAGGAACCCCAAAAATCGGGAGGGACCCCCAAAAATGGGAGGGGACCCCAAAATCTGCGGATTTTTGGAGGGATTTGGGGGTGGTCCCTCAGCATCTCCCAAATTTCACCCGCAGGGTCCCAGCCCCAAGGGCCCCCAGGAACCCCAAAAATCGGAGAGCAGCCCCCAAAAGCCCAAAAACCTCCCCGGGGGAGCCGAGGCAGGGGCAGAGAGCCCCGGAGGACATACGACCGAGGAGGTGACTTAGGTGAGGGGACCCCAAAATCGGGGACTGGGGGGACCCCAAAATCGGCGTTAGAGGGGTGGGAACGGGAGGGGTTGTCCCTAAAAACAGGACCCCCAAAAAACGCGGGGGCTAAAGGGTTGGGGTGACCCCAAAAAGTGGGATCAACCCGGACCCAAAAATTTGGATTAAAGGGGTGGGGAGGGGGGCTGTTCCTAAAACGGGACCCCCAAAAAACGTGGGGTTAAAGGGTTGGGGTGACCCCCAAAATTGGGAATTTTGTGGAATTCCCAGGTCCCAAAAAACGTGGGGTTAAAGGGTTGGGGTGACCCTAAAAAGCAGGGGAATTTTGTGGGGGCACACGAGACCCCAAAATTGGGATTAAAGGACTGGGGAGAGGGAATCTGTCCCCAAAAACGGGACCCCAAAAAATGTCGGGTTAAAGGGTTGGGGTGACCCCAAAAAAAGGGAATTTTGTGGAACCCCCAGACCCCAAAATTGGGATTAAAGGATTGGGGGGAGGAGGAACGACCCCAAAAATGGGATTTAGGGGTTGGGGACCCCAAAAATGGGATTAAAAGGTTGGAATGACCCCAAAAATTGGTTTAAAGGGTTCGGGGGGGTTGGAACGACCCCAAAATTTGGATTTTGGGGTTGGGGGGGCCTCCCCTACAACCGGGACCAGTCCCGGGGTCTCCTCCTTTTTTTGGGGACCCCCGACCCCCCAAAAATCCCCCGCAGGCCCCGCAGCGCCGGGAGCTCCTGGAAGGGCTGAGCAGCGTCGTGTGCCAAACCCCGACCCCAAATCCCGCCCCAAAACCCGCCTGGGACTCTTTGGGGGAGGGGGATCCCGGTCAGAGCGGCGGGGGTGGGATTTTGGGGGGTCCCCTGCGGGATTTTGGGGGGCCCCGCATGTTTTGGGGTCAGGGAATCCCCACAAACCCAAATTCCCCAACCCGACCCCAAAATCTTCGGGTTTCCCCAATTCACTGCCTGAGAATTTGGGAGGGGATCCCGATCGAAGCGGCGGGGTGGGATTTTGGGGGGTCCCTGCGGGATTTTGGGGGGTCCCTGGGCGATTTTGGGGGGTGCCCGCATGTTTTGGGGTGTGAAGATCCCCTTGGCACCACAAGCGAACAAATTTCACTTTTCCCGACCCCCAAAAATCTTGGGTTTCTCCCAATTCACTGCCTGAGATATTTTTGGGGAGGGGATCCAGGCCAGGGGGTCTCTGGGTGCTCCCCGGGAATTTTGGGTGTCTCTGATTGGTCCCCGCATGTTTTGGGGGTCAGGGAATCCCCACAAACCCCAATTTCCCCAGCCCGACCCCAAAATCTTCGGGTTTCCCCCAATTCACTGCCTGAGATTTTTGGGAGGGGGATCCCCGATCAGAAGTGACGGGGGTGGGATTTTTGGGGGGTCCCTGCGGGATTTTGGGGGGGTCCCTGCGGGATTTTGGGGGTCCCCGCATGTTTTGGGGTGTGAAAGATCCCCTCGGCACCACAAACGAACAAATTTCACTTTTCCCGACCCCCAAAATCTTCGGGTTTCTCCCCAATTCACTGCCTGAGATATTTTTTGGGGAGGATCCAGGCCGGGGGTCCCTAGGGGCGCTCCCAGGAATTTTGGGGTGTCTCTGATTGGTCCCCGCATGTTTTGGGGTCAGGGAATCCCCACAAACCCCAATTTCCCCAGCCCGACCCCAAAATCTTCGCGTTTCTCCCCAATTCACTGCCTGAGATATTTTTGGGGAGGGGGATCCAGGCCGGGGGTCCCTGGGCGCTCCCGGGGAATTTTGGGGGG